>WEIS01059925.1:5502-42725 GCA_013389965.1 Todus mexicanus
GGCCATGACGGGAGAGGGGGAGGGTGTTGTCGGCCCGTGCCCGTTGCCGCCTTCCCACCTCGCTCGGAGCTGCCGCCGGTGCTGCGGGCTCCGCCCGGGCCCCTCAGCAGCCCCATTTTAACTCGGCCCTGGGCTTTTAGTCCGTGCCTGCGCTGTGCCGTGGTCTGTCTCCACCTCTTTCATGTCTGTTTGGCCATAGACACTGTTTACCTGGACTCCAGCACATGGACTGACTTCCTGGCTTGACCTCAGACCTGCCTCTAGCAATCACTAAACACTGGCACTGGCTACCACCAACGGCACTGACCCTGACCTGCAAATCAGCTTCTCAGCTGGACCTTGGACCTGCTTTGTCACCGCAAGTTCACCTGATGATCTGGACTCTCAGCTGAACCTGAGTCCATGCCTGGGCCTGCCCTGCCCTGCCCTTGTGGAAAGCTATAGGGTAAGCCTCGATTGGAGAATCCTTGCCTTGCCAGCCTTTTTATATCCCTTGTCTCCTGGCTCCCCATCGGTTAGGAGCAGATGGCCCCTCTCTCTCTCCTGACAGAATGAAGCTTTCCCAGCAAAATATGTTGTAGCTGCCTGACCACTTATGTCCCCCTCTTCCTCTGCAAATCCATCCTTTCCTCCTGCAAAGCCCCACCACAACCCTTCCCTCCTCAGGATCTGTCTCCAAGCTGCCCAGACCCCCAGCCAACTCAGCCCCCGGTGATGGCACTATCTCACCAGGACAGGGTGGGTGCTGCAAGCTCACCTGCCACCCAGACAATCCCGAGCTGTACCTGTGGTGACCACTGAGCTTCAGTAAGAAGGATGATGTGCATCCTGGGTACTGTATATTGTATTAAGCCCTGGAGGACAGGATGGGAGAGATCACAATGAAAACGTTAAAAATACAGATACTGTGAGTCCCTGTCCCTGTGCTGGGGTGGAAGACACCGCCTTGGCATTGCTTTGAGGCATTGGATCAGTGCTCATGGATCCCAGTGGGTTAGCACAGCCTCTTGCAACCGCTTTGCACCCAACGCACCCAACAGCAACATGAAGGGGGTAGGTAGAAGTGGGACTGGGCAGGGTGTTTTGAAGCAGATGTGGTGGTCAGTGGGTGACCGGATGTTTCACGTGTGAGAGGCTTTGCTGAAGCTGGGGAGTGTGGTTGGGAGGCACCCCTGAGGAGCAGGGCCTGGGCTTAACATGAGCTTGTTGTGTTAGCTGGCAAGTGAGTGGGGACACTGTACGGCATTATCTGGATGGCAGCCAGCAGATTCCTCAGTGATAGGGTAGCTCTGAATGACTTCAGAGCACAAATGGTCTGCACAGCTGGTTGACTGCTCTGAGTAGCCTGCCTGTGCTGAGGAGAGCTCAAGGCCCCAGTTCTCTGTCCAAGATGCAGCCCCCACCCTGTAGCACCCTGTTGAGTGGCTTGCTTGCCTGCCTGCTGAGGCTGAAGGGGAGGGAAGTGCTGGCAGTTCACAGAATTATTAACAGAAGAAGTAGGAAGGCAACAGGGAAAGTCAAAGAGCTACTCTCACCCCATCAGGCACAAAGCTGGTTCTGAAATGGGCTGAGCAAAATTGAGTGCTGGAGATGATGCTGTTGGTGATGTTCTGGGTAAATGCTCATGGTCAGTTTGAACATATGTAGACAGACTGAGTATTGCCACAGACCACAGTATCGAAAGAGCAGTGCCATTTTAGGTCCTGGTAAAAGAGCTTGTTTGTATTTCAGCAGCTTTCTTTCACACATACCTCTGCAGAGAAGCCTCCATACCACCAAAGCGTGCTCTCTTGGGTTCAAATGGCATCAAATCTTCCATCACCCTGGATGCTGTTGGTACCTCTGACAGTACAGGGTGGAACCTAAAGAACCATGGGGGGTTGGGTGACTCTGAAATGAGTACAGACCTCCTCACTCAACTTACCTCCTGTGGAAGTCACCAGAGTCTTTAAGCAGGGATACTGTGGGAAAGGGCTAACACCAACACCTGAGAAACTGAATGTCCTTCTAATGGTGTGTTGGAACAGCCAGTGGTTCTTCGGGTACGTGCTGGAGCCTGGTGGATTTCTCTTTTAAGGGGCAGTGTTCCAGTTGCAACCATACATCTAGCATCATCTAACTTTTGAACACTCACTAGCAGGAATTCAACCTTGGTCCTTTAGAGTTGTGTATAGTGTGCAGTTGAAGAATGGCTGCTGTTCTGATGGGAGTGAAATGGCCTGTTTTGTGTATGCCAAGGAAGAAGCGTAAGGGAAGAGAAGGAAGAACTAAAGAGTTATGGGAGAATCCTTCTTGACTAGGTCCTTTCACTGCAGCTGCTTTAGTCCAGCTGTTCCTCATGCAGTTGTCGCTGCTATGACTTCATGACACTGTCTGCCATGTCTGCCATGTCTGGCTCTTGGGAATGCTCCCATTCCATTATATTCCTGCATGCTGCCTATTCTGAGCCAGACATGCAAGTGACAGGATATTTATCATGTTAAATCAACAATAATTCAGAAGAGGAAAAGGACACAGTTTCATAAAATATGTATTGTTAGATATCATAGGCTATCCCCAAGGCTTGTGTGTATCACAAAGCATAAATATGCATTTGAAGAGAGTCTTTGCAGTGGACAGTATTAGGCAATCTGACCTGAAGTGCCATTAATACCCACTTGACGCTTCCACTTTTCCTCTTCTGTCCACAGAGTTTGCCTGAAGGATGTGTAGAGATCCACAACTGATCTTCACTTATTGCAAGATTCTTTGTGGGTCTTCTTACATTGCTGAAGGCAGATTGTTCACAGAATCACAGAATTATTGAGGCTGGAAAAAGACCTCTGAAATCGAGTCCAGCCTATGACCTAACACCACGACATCAGCTAAACCATGCCACTAAGTGCAGCATCCAATCTTTCCTTAAACACCTCCAGGGACGGTGACTCCACCACCTCCCTGGCCAGTCCATTCTAGTGTTTTATCACCCTTTCTGTGAGGAAGTGCTTCCTAACATCCAACCTAAACCTCTCCTGGCGCAGCTTCTGGCCATGCCCTCTTGTCCTGTCAGTAGTTGCCTGGGAGAGGAGCCCGGCCTCCACCTAGGGGTGGGACAGTGTATCCTCGAGAACACAGCCTGGAACCAACCTTCAAAAAGACAAAGGTGATCCTGGTTACATCATATTTCCAGCTCTGCCAGTGTTAACTTTGCCCAATACCTTGGCTGCCAGCAGTATAAAACGCAGCACGGGTGAGATTGGCATAGGTGTTAAATTGCTGAAGTCCTGAAATGCATGAATGCTGACACTAGCAAGACAGCAGGTCTTAGGACCTCCAGCAGCTGCTTTGCACTCAGTCCTCAGGGAATGGAGAACAGGGAATCTCACACATATATGTGCTACTAGGTATATGACATTTTCTCTGTGTCGTGGGAATGCACGACAAGCCCTGCAGAAGCAGTGTCAGATGAACTGAACATAGGGGGCAATCCCTCAGCCAGATTGCTACTTGTTGGCAGGTCAGGCTGTGCGAGAGGTCTTTTCTCTGAGCCAAACCACTCAGCAGGTCCCACTCTCAGTAGAAATGGAAAACATAGGGAATCTGCCTCTTAAAAAATCAGCTGGAAAATCAGGAAGACTGTTGTAGTTGTTCCTAGATCTGGAAGCAGGTTTGAGTTAGTGATTGGAGTGGAGAAGTGCAGAGGAACCCGGGTTTTTTTCCCAGTTTTGCCTTGTAACAGTAACTTCAAGCAAATCTCCAGAGACAGTTCTCAGTTCAACTTCTGCTTTGCATCTCAAGTAGAAGCAACAGTTTCATCCATTCTGTCCCCCAGAAGACTAGATAACACAGGGGCCATGCTCCTGGGGACCGTAGTTACACTACACCACACCATTTATCCCAGTGCTGAATTCTTGGGCACTGGTCACATTTCTCCAATGCACTTGCACTGCCCCCAGCTGTAATGTTCCTGCCTCTAGGGACTTTGTACATTGGAAGCCTTTCCCAATCCGTGGAGCATCCTTTAAGAATGAGTGTGAAGAGGGAGACTTGAATGTCACAAGATCCTTAGATCATCAGCACCACAACCTCACTCCCCACATCTTATCCAGAAGCACAGGGGCAGCTGGAAGCCTGACTGTGCTACTCCTCTTGCACCATTGCTGAGTGGCAGCAGAGTGGCTCTTCACAGCCCAGTGCCTCTCACCTTATTGTTCTTATGTGGGGAAGAGCATTATGTGACAAGTCCTTGGTGTAATTACCCTTCCTTCGGAGAGCAGGCAAGAAGGTTCAGCCCTGTACTGGAGACCCAGAGTACTTATGGGGGCTGCTCTGTTCTCTTCTGTTGGACTGTCTTTCATCTCACCATAAGGTGCCCCCAGAGGGAGCACGGGGGCTCAACAGGGTAACTTAAGCCTTACAGGTCCCCTGCAGGGCCCCAGGTCTAGGAGGCAGGGAGGCCACACATCACTGCTGCACATACCCAAATTCATCTGTCTTCTTGAGGGAAAAGAACTGCTTCAGAGCCAAGATTTAGGACCTGTGTGGTGTCCATGTCCCCACGAGCTGCTTTCCTCTCCGTGCTCAGATGGAAGAAAGAGGACTTTGGCACAGCAACATAGTCTAGATGGAGGTACTGAGAAAAGGTGAAACCATTACAAGTCATTGTAGTTACCATTAGTAATTTCAGCTTCACCGTTAAGCTCTGTGGTACTGGTGTCCATGAGGAGCCTGACCCACAAGGCCCAATGAAGGGACCTTGAACCAGTCGTGGTTTGTACCTGATCTCCAATGCTCACTGACACAGGCCATTATGATTGACATGTCCTTGGCCTTTTTGGTAGTCAAGAGCAAGCGGTGGCAGCCCACAGTCATTCTGCGCCCTCCCATCAGGGACATACTCGGCGCAGTCCCAGAACAAGGACCATGCACCAGCCCAGGGAGCTGCTTTGCCCCCTCAGCTGTAACAAGAGCCTAGGCTGGAGGGAAGGGCTGAACAGGGTTGGTCTGCTGAAGGGTCCCTGGGGGTTATGATGGCATAGCTAGAGCAGAAACAGCAACCCCACCCTGATTCCTGCAACACTTCCCGCTCCATAAACAGGGCAGATGGGTAGCTAGCTTTCTCTCCCATTCCTCCTCTTTTCTCCCTCACAGAGGTCACCTTCAGCAGGGAGGCAGCGTGAACCCAGGACCAGAGCCATGGGGCGGAGCGTCACGCTTACCCCGTAATGCCTGGCAGCCCCCTCCGGCTGCTCAGCACAGACTGAAGCCAGCCCAGAGGCTGCAGCGAGGAAGCCAGGCAGTCCACGGCTGGCCGGCAGTGCTGCGCTGCTGGAGAAGGTGAGAGGCTTCAGATGGGCGGACGTACAGGGAAGGAGTGCGGGAGGAGAAGTGATGACCGTGGCATGATGCAGGAGACTGGACAGGCATGCAAAGGGGCACCCACTCCTCACAAACCAGTTTTGGAGTCTGGTGTAGCATGCTGGCACAACGTGGAGTGCACCCATTTCCTACATCTGGTTGATGGTGAGCTCATTAGGTGTCTCTGCCCCAAAAGGTTGCTTTGTGTGCAGTTGTGTTGAGTGGAATGGTGCCGTGGTACTGGCTGGTTGGTTGAGAGGACAGTGCAATGTGGCTTGATCCCAGCAAAATTGCTGCTGATTTCTGTCCAAGGAGGCTGCTGTGCAGAGATCGGGGTATACGCTTGCTGGGGAGAGGCATAGCGAGCTCTCTCTGCTGAGCCTCCTAGGTGTTTCTGCCTGAGGAGAGCTGGTTCTGCTATGGGGACAGCCATGTGGTTCTCCGTGGTGAGCTTAAGCACTAGCCTGCTGATCAGTTTTAGAAAGAAGCTCATAAATCTATCAGCAATAAGGCCAGAAACAACCACTGCAATGATCTGTTCTTATACCTTGCCTGTATTAAATATGGTTTGCACTACAGTGGACCTCCTAGAAAAAAAAATAAAAGTGCCATTCTTAAGTTAAAAGTCCTGGAGATGGAGAGGTATTCATCCATATCGTTTGATGAGATTTTTAGGGGCAAATATCCCTCGTCACAAAATCTGCATGACAGCTGAGATCTGAAACTGCCTCATTTCAGTTTCAGAGCTTGGGTTTTATTATGATGCTTTTACTGCATGGAGAAAACCCTCTTTAGGGAGTTTGTAGTTCCCAGAAAGGTACATACAGATGGTACACTCACTTCTTTGCTCTCTGTTGGATAAGCTTAAAAGACTGGTCCCCTGTAAATTTCCCCTATACTTGTCAGCCCGGTTGTCATTCTCATGGTTCTTCTTTGGTCCTCCCTAACATTCTGTGATTCTGTGAAGTGTGAACACCAGCACTAATTTGCTGAACAGATACCACTGAAAAGATGGAAAACACCTAGTAGCTAATTCTGTTGACCCATCAGCTGGACTCTGAAAGAGTTCAGGAAATTTATCTTAGAGAAACCAGGCTTACAAATCAGGAGATTTTAAACTTTTTTTTTTTTAAAAGCAAATCCATAAAAAGTAGATAAGTAACAATGCAAAGCAGAGCAAATGGAATGAATACATTTCTAATAAAACCCCCAAAATCCAGGGGTGCTTGATATACTCAGTTCTAGTGCAGAAGTCATTAGCAGGTGGCCAGCTCTTCAGGAAAACAGTTTTCCTAACTGAGCTGATTTTCAGAGATTAAGTTTCATGCTATCTCAAAGCATCTGTACATAAGAACCTCTGCAGAAATGAGCGTTCACTGTAAGATGTACATGGTCTCCAAACGGATCTCTTCTTTTGTAGAGACTTAGTCTATATACAGTAAAGCTGAATGACTATATCTATTTTTTTGTTTGCAGTGAAGCTTATTTTCTTAACTTAGCATATGGAAAATGCTTGTTTTTTCTCTCACGGCTGTTTCCTGCTCTTGATGCTTTTTTGGCATTCTCTTCAGTAGAGTGAACACGAAAGTGGAATCTGCAACATCAGTAACCCTGGCACTGTTATTCTCTGAGGCTTGTATCTGTATTATTAAGATGTGCATCTATATCACTGTAGGTTACGTTTAGTACAATTCTGTATCATCCTACATATTAAGGCCTGCAAAAGATGTGAGGCTACACCAGACCTACATTTCTGGGTTTACACAGTGCCCATTTTATCTACAAAGCAGTGTGAAGAACTTAGATTTGTCTGATTAATACTAGTTTTATCAAAGAATGCATGATCTGCACAAACATACGTTGTGTTATTTGCAAACATTTTCTGGATGATTTCAGTGCTTTGTTCTAGATCATTGTCGAAGCTAAAAGTATTATAACAGAGTCAGGATTTTACAAAATTAATCATGTAGCTTGAGGACACCAATAAACCACAATGATTTCCATTATACTTGGCTTATTGTTCAATCTATTAAAATTGTGTGGCTTATTGATTTTGACCAATGTCAGGATGAATTGGTAGAGATACCTTTCAGGGAATGATCAGTGAATGGGATGTTTCCAGAAGATCTTGTATGAACCAATAGCAGGCTGAGAACTGCTCTGAACTCTCAACAAGGATTTAGAGATTGATAGGACACCCCTGCATGCAGGGTCCTTACACAGCCCCCAGACAGAAATGAACACGGTGGATTGATAACAACAGAGACATAAAGAGATTTGAACTCCTTGATACACTAAGTCGATTCAAGCAAAATGTGCTTTATTAAAAATGGTGGATAAGTATTCAGGTAGAAACAAAGCAGGCAACACCCAGAAAATGTCATGAAGAGAAAACAAGAGTTTTCCCCCCAAAACTACCAGTAATTTGAAAAAACTCTGGAGTCATAATGGATATATAGGTAGTGCAGCTTCGAAGTGTGACATTCTTGCAAGAAGAGATCTTAGGGCCACAGCATGAGGCAGAGGATAATTCTACCTGAATGCCTTAAAAGATGCATTGCCCCAGGAACAGTTGGTCTTTTAACATGAGGGGCCGAAGAAATGGTGAGGCTTCAGAAAACAGCCATAAAACAGATCTGAGAGCTGAACAAAAGGCCTTGATATGAGAATAGGACAGAATATTGTTTGAAGGTATTTAACCAATAAGAAGACTGAAAGATGTCGTTATCAGAGAGCACAGAGATGCTTATTCCACCTGGATGTGTTCGTGAGTGATCTACTCTAGGTGGTCCTGCTCTGGCAGGGGGGTTGGACTAGATGATCTTCAGAGATCCCTTCCAACCCCTACCAATATGTGATTCTGTGATTTAAAATTCAAAACGTGACTACAATTTCTGGAAGTGTCCTATCTGCTTTTAAACTAACTGATGTGTGCGCTAGAGAAGCAGAGTGTGCCAGACAGTTTGTAAAGCCTAAGTAAAACATTGGTTAAATATATGGCCAGAGTTTCAGGCTGTACCCTGCTGGTTTTACTCAGTCTTAGTAGTTTAAAATACATTCTCATAGGCTGTGGTCGGACCTCTGACCACAGTGCATATAAACTCTGCAACAGTCAGGACAAATATGATAGGCACTAAACAATTCTTTTCTCTAGCTGAGGAACTTCAGCAGCAGGTTAGGTGAATTCAGGTTAGGGTGGCATATAAATGCATAACAGCAAGAATGTTAACACTGGCTTTTATAGTTGGCCAAAGTTTGTCTTCAGATCAACCCTGCATGACTTTTTGCCAAAAGTGCTCCAAATGTTGTTGATTACTTGGTTTGGGTTAAAGCTTTGTAGAAGGTTAGCCAAGAAAATGGACCCAACATGCGATATGTTCAAAGGCCTTGTTTAATGGAGCCTCTTTGATACCAGGAGAGGCTGAGACAGCTGAAACTCTTCAGCTTGTAAAGAGAAGGCTCAAAAGTGATGTTCCTGGTGTATACAAATACCTCATAAGAGGGAATGAAGAAAAGGGAGCCAGAGTCTTCTCAGTAGTGTTCATTGACAGGACAAAAGGCAATGTGCACAAATTCAAACACAAGGAATTCCATCTAAACTCAAGAAAACTCTAATAAAAGGTGTTTATTTTTTACCCCCCCTATACCATGATGGTGGTCATACAGTGTGATAGTTTGCCTAGAGAAGTTATGGAGTCTCCATCTGTGGAGATATTAACCTGCTTCATCTGCCCCTGCTAGAGCAGGGGAATTGTATTAGTTGATTTCAAGAGGTCCCTTCCAGCCTAAACACCTCTGTGATTCTGCTATCATAGCACCATCTCTGTTATACAAGAGATTACATTGTCTTTGGCTCTTGACATGTATGAAGTGCTTTTCTAGACTAAATATACTAATCATTTTACCTGAAGAACCAGAATAACGCCACGTAGAATAAGACACTGTATGGAGATACATAGGGTAGTTCCTCCTCAGCTCCTCAGGAAACTCGGAAGATCTCCCAGTGGTGGAAAAGATGTGAATCTCTTGCTACCATAATTAGAGACTCTTTTGGGAAATTAGGATTTCTCACCTCAACAGCCTGGAACCAGGACCTCTAGCAGGGATGAAACACAGGAAGGGTAGTGGAGGAAAGAACTGCTTAGAAAAGGACCCTGCCTGCTGCCTTCAATTCAGCACAGCCAGATGGTGTGAGTGCATCCTGGCCAGGGCCCTGGTGGCCTCCTCTCCAGTGCTTGTCACTCTGTGAAGGCCAGATGGCACTCTAGAAGGTAATAGAGGTAGATGCAGAGCCCCCAAGCTCACTCTACCCAATCAAATTTGCCCCCTGCTTAGCTTCCTAGCTAATGGCAGTGGTATCTGCATGAAAGACCAGGCAACTTTGGCCATTTTCTGAAGTATGCACTGTGTCCTGTAATCAACTTCCTCAATGGCAGCAAGGGCCAAAGCCTGCAAATGATTCTGGAGTGTCTACAGCAGATGCCGTCTCTATATGGAGCCCTGATCAGACCCACGGAATTATCACTGTCCCTCAAGACACTTTACCCACATCCTCCATCTGGTCTGTTTGTCCCAGCTGTCTCATTTCACTTTCATGTTCTACTCTGTACCCAGACAGTCTGCCCTCCCGTGCCAGCTGGGCCATGCATGGAAGTGGGGATGCTTACCACTTGTATCGTGCTTCACTTGAAATGTGGAGTGGAAAAACACAAGAGATGTTTGGATTTAGTTTTAATTACAAATGCTTATGGACTGAAAAAGCTATCAAGTGAGAACCAAGAATATACAGTGAAAGGTATCCTCCCATTCCCCAAATCAGGTTTTCACATAGTAACTAGCAGAGAATTAATGAAATATATATAAAAACAGATGAATAATAATAAATAATTCAATTAAAAAACAGATTAATGAATAAATATTTGAAAATTATATCACTATTGAATAACACATGAAGTGGATGCAGCAAGAAGATTCTAGCCTCTGGGTTAGGTAACACTAGCAGGTGGCCAGCCTCCAAGAGAAGAAATTTTATCTATCTCAGGTTTGAGAAATTAAATTATCTGAGAAGATTGTGAGACATTTGCTGACAAGAACTTGTATATGACCATGAATTTGATATAGAAGAAGCACCGTCTTACAGAAGAGATCTTTTGTTAGGTTTTTTTCACAAATCTAAGCCTGATGTGTTCTGCACAAGACAACAGACATCTCTCCTTTTGTTCCACTCCCTGCTTAGTGTGGCTTTATCCTATCTAATATCAACAGGAGGTCTATGTCTTTCAAAGGCATGTTACATTTTAAGTTTTTTCTCTTTATTGTTAGCTAGGTTTCTTTAAAGGGCTTTTTCAGCTCTGCTTTTTAACACCTAAATGTGGCAACACCAGTTTTGAAGTGAAAGTGGCAGAACGAGTCCCTTTGCAGGTTCTGCAGTGCCCTCGCAGTGTGGAATTTCTCAAGCTGTACGAGCTGAGTAGCAAACAGGAGGACATCCAAACAAACTCTCTATAAGACTTTCCAGACCAGCTTTCCCTGTGACTGTCGCTTCAGCCTTCCATTCATCCCCTCCCATGCACAGACTTGTTCCGTATTGAGCTGCCTACGGACTGTACTAACTTTGGCTGCTGTTGGCTCTCACACCAAGCCAAAGCCTTTGCAGAAAAGTAGGGCCAATTCCTTAGTACTTCTGAGTTGGATGAATAGTTAATCAATTCAGTCTAGGGGAGAAGGGAAAAGAAGGGGAACTCTCCCACAGGTGGTCCTATTCTGCTGTACAAATCCATCCTTTTTGTAGTTTTCTTAGGTTTAACTAATTCTGTTGCTAAATTACTGCATTTTTAAGAATGACCAGATTTAGCAGCAGTGGAGGCTGGAAGTAGAAGGAACAGTAATTTGTTCTATTCACAGACAGAATAATGTGAAACCTAAGGGAAAAGGCTTTGTTCTTTCTGCTCCCATTCATATTCCCAGGATGCTGTCTTCCTTTTTAGCAACATGAGGTCCTATTCCCTCCCCTAAAAGGCATCATGTGAGTCAGAATGTTTCATGAGAAGAGATCCTCAGTTTGTAGATGCAGAGGTGAGGCACTGGTTTTACAGCACAGCTCTGTCGTGCTCCTCACTAAGACATATCCAAGGAAGCTGCAACCCTCAGGCTCTTGGGTTGCATCCTGGGCTGCATTAGGCAGAGTGTTCAGAGCAGATTGAGGGAGGTGATTCTTCCTCTCTACTCAGCACTAGTGAAGAGCACACCTAGAGTAGTGGGTCCAGTTCTGGGGTCCCTAGGAAAAGAGATATGTGGACATACTGGAACAAATCCAGAAAAATCCATGAAGATCATTGAGATATTGGAGCATCTCTCACATGAGGAGAGGCTAAGAGAGATGGGACTTGTTTAGCCTCAAGAAGAAAAGGCTCAAGAAAGTCATCGTATCAATACGTATAAATACCTTCTGGGAAGATGTGAAAAAGTCACAGCGAGGGTTTCCTCAATTATATTAACAGGACACGAGGCAATGGGCCTGAATCAAAACACGGAATTTCTATTTAAGAAAAAGCTTTTTTACTTTAACCATGATCCAACACTGGAACAAGTTGCCCAGAGTGGTTGTGGAGTCTCCATCCTTGGATATATTAAAAATTGGACTGGACACAGTCCTCAGCAACCTTCTCTAGTTAACCTCTCTCTGAGCAGGGGATTGCACTAGGTGATTTCCACACCTGCCTTCTGACCTTGACTATGCTGTGACTTTGTGGTTCTGTGATCTTGCTCCTAAGCCAGGAGGGGCTCCCAGGCCTGGGCTGCCTGGATCCAGAGCACAGGGAGGTAGTCAGGGGGAAGACTGTGGACACAGGTGCCTTAAAATGCTGCCTGGTAGCTGGCAGGGAAGACTGAAACAAACAGTTTCTTCTTCTGAAATGGGTCTGAAGCAGCTGGCTGTAGCTCAAAATGCCTTTGATATCCAAGCTTCCTTCCTGCTGAAGTTTCATGGCTACACAGGTGAATGACTTTGGGTTAGAAATGTCAGCAGGCATGTGAGGTACTGAGCTCCCTTTGGCTTACTTGGAGCACACTGCCTCTGGCTAGTCATCCCTGTTTTGTCATGGTCCAGCTGTGCCTGTTTGTCTCCATTGCTACCTGAAGGACTTTCTCCAGTAAGCAGCCGGGGTGAGTTTCTGTGCAAGGAGGCAGTCTCACTGCAGTAGGCTAAGGAGAGCAGGACGACTGGGTCATGCTTGATAATCTGGGACTCTGATAATGTTTTGTCTGTTGCCTAACGCCTTGGAGACTAGAATAAGAAGAGGTCTGGAAGGCCAAGCTTTGGAATGGACACAGAAAGATGTTCATGTCTTTGAAATGAGAAGCCCCAGGAGCTACAGCTAGAAAGATACAAGCATCTGGCTGGAGGCCAGGAAAGATTAGAGGGCTGAGGGAGGTTCCCTTCAGTACAAGGACCTTTCATAGGATGAAGGGCTTTGCCCAGAGGTGTACTGTATAAAAGCACAGTTGCAGGAGTGCTCAGGCTCCAAGTGGCATAAACATGCCCTGCCATGGTGTGGTTTGCATGGCATGTTGGATCTGGTTTTCTCTGTGCACATTGTGATGTTTCTGACCCAGGCTGTGGTGTTTCTGCAGCGCTCAGCTATGGCTGAAACCTCAGCTGTAGCAGCAGCAAAGACAGTGGCACCAGCCGTGCTAGATGAGCTCCTGGAGATCACAGCTCAGAGCCTGGTGCGCACCGAGGTGGCTGAGCACTATGAGGTCATTCGGGAGCTGGGCAGGGGCAAGTATGGCCACGTGATGCTGGTGACCCACAGGCAGAAAGGTAAGGAACCAATTGTGCCTGGTGAGCTGCTATGCCTTGACTCCTCTCCACTTGCCAGGGTGCTGGGTGGGCTGGTGGCTCCTTGGGGCCAGGTACCAGGCATGGGGAAGGGGGGGTCCCAGGGAGACTGACAGGACAGGGAGCTCCCCAGCCAGGGACCACCTCATTGCACCCAGACAAGGAGCAGGTGATGCCAGGGGGAAGCCCAGAATATTAGGCAAGGTTATGGTGATGAGGCAGCTGAGAAGTCCATCCACAAGTCAGGATCAATAGGGTCCATGGCTAGGCATTGGCATGGATGTGATATGGCTGGAAACCAGCACCACTACCACACAGCTCAGGCACGGAGTGAAGCTCCCAGCCTTAGCTTCAAAGGTCCCCCCAGGCCCATGGACAGAGGGTGCAGGTGAAGCTCCCAGGTGAGGCTGCCCAAGGCCAGTAAGGCCTATGAGTGCCCACAGGGCCTTGACACTGCTCTTCCCCAGTCGTCCCAGCTCAGGCTGATGGGCCCAAGTAGTCTGAACTTCCCTTGCTCTATACCCAGTGCTCCTGTGCGGACTGGCTCAAAGCTCATGCCAGGGGCAGTTCCTGCTCCCAGATCAAGTGTCCACAGGATATAGCCGCCCAAAGTGTTGGGCCAGAGACCTCCCTGTGGCTGTGACTGTCCTCATTCACAGCTACTCAGTGCCCTCTCTGTCTGGCTTTGGTGTGAGTGGCTTTCAGGGGAGTCTAACTCACTCTCCTCCCTTGTCCACCAGGGACTCCTATGGCTCTCAAGTTGCTACCCAAAGCCAGCACCAAGCTGCACACCTTCCTGTATGAGTATTGCGTGGCACTGTCCCTCGCGACCCACCCGGCCATCATCGGCATGTTTGGAATTGCCATAGAGTCTAGCCAGTACTACGGCTTCCTCTATGAACCAGCACTGCACAAAGACCTCATCTCCATCATCAAACCCCGGGTGAGTGCATGCTGCTGCAAGCATGTGGGGACTGGGACTGTAGTGTTTGACCCTGTGCAGGCTGACTGGCTCAGACAGGGGGAGGTAACGGCCGTGAGGTGTGGGTCCCTCATCTCTGGCGTCTACAGCTTTGAAGCAGCTTCAGGCTTGCAAGACCAGAAATGCAAAGGTTTTCCCCAGTGCAGAGCACACAGGTGAGGGCCCAGCTGCCAGGGCTGCCAAGATGCCCTGCACATGCTGTACAGACTGTCTCTCTGTCCCCGTGCAGGATGGGATCCCTGAGCCAGCCGCTAAGCAGTGTGCCAAGCAGCTTGTGAGCGCGCTGGAGTTCATCCACAGCCGGGGCCTCGTGTACCGTGACGTCAAGCCTGAGAACGTGCTGCTTTTTGATCCTGAATGTCGGCGCATCAAGCTGACTGATTTTGGGCTTACACGGCCCAAGGGTACCAAGCTCAAACTGGTGGCTGGTGTAATCCCCTACACTGCCCCCGAGCTGAGCAACACTGCTGATGCCCAGGGGGTGCCCATTGACACCAGCCTGGACGCCTGGGCCTTTGGTGTGCTGCTTTTCTGCCTGTTGACTGGCTACTTCCCCTGGGAGCAGAGTCTGCCAGACGACCCTTTCTTTGAGGACTTCATGCTGTGGCAGGAAACGGGCCTGGAGAAGGACCTGCCCCGCCACTGGAAATGCCTGACGGACGAGGCTGCCCTGATGCTGCGGAGCCTGCTGGCCCTAGATCCTGCCAAGCGTGGCCCTGTCAGCGGAGCGCTGCGTTACGTCGATTGCCCTTGGCGGCACAAGGACAAGTGCAGCCAGGAGGCTGCGGTAAAGCCCTAGACCCTGCTCCCCATGGGAGGAGGGAAGGCAGGTCTCACCTTGCAAAGGTCTTTGCGGTCTGGGGCATCACAGTGTCCTAGGTGCAAGATGGTGACCCAGAGAGCAACTTCGCTGCTGGACTGTCCCTGCTGCCATGGAACCAGGTTCCCTTCCCAGCTGATGGTCCTCACCCCATGGCTCCGTGCTGCCCAGTGCCACCTCCTTGTGCTTCCTCAGGCCTTGAAAAAAATCTTTCTTTTGGAAATGGATGTCTGTATGTGAAGCACCTACTTGCTTCTTGGCCACAGAGACTCCAGGGTGGTTTCTATGGGCTGCAGCACCTGCCTTGTCTTCAAAATAGAACAAAATATATCCTGTTGTGTTTCTGTATGTGGCTCTTTTACCCTTTTAATAAAATGCCTGTCGGGGCTAGCTTGCTGTGGGACAGCAGAGGCATGATAGAATTTGCCACTATTTCAAGACAACCTGTGTGAAGCAGGGGCCACCCCCAGATGCTGCTTGGCCCTCCACTGGGATGCTTGAAGGGTGGCTTCAGGTGGGTGGGGTGGAGGGGTTGTGGAGAACCCAGCATGTGACTGTGGATAGTAACTAGGTACCGGTGATGGCACCAAAAATCTGGTGGGAGCCACAGAGGCGTGATGTTGGAGAGAGCCACGGGGCCTCGCACATTGTAACCTACCCACTGCCATGTATTTCTTCCCGTTTCCTTGTGTTCAGGACCAGGTGACAGATGGGCTCTTCTGCCACAGATGGCTGCTAGCATCACGAGCCTCAGAGTCAGTTTGCTAAGTCTTCCCCTCTAGTTCCCTTCACTCAGGAAAATGGCCTTCTGCAAACACTAACAGCCCTACTGAAGCACAGTTCACCCTTTCCCCACCTTGAATGTCTTAGGTGTAAGTGGAAAGGTGAACAATCTGCCACGTATGTCCACTTGTATGATTCAGTACTGCAGTAGCACTGTGAGAGTGGTTGGCCCGGGAATCACTGGGACAGGCTAACAGAGGACCTGTAACCACAGGCCTCATACATTTATCCAAACAAATAACCCCAGCAAAATTTCCATGGTGATACCTCCCAGCAGTCCTACACCATTGTCTTGCTCTTACTTTTCATCCACACTGATTGCATCCACCTCCTAGAGCCATCCCTTCTCTGTATGAGCCTCCATTACCACTTCTTCCCTGCTGCTGTTCTGCTGAATCCTTCAGTCCCAAAGAACCATTTTGAAGACTATCAGATGCTAGCTCAGGCACATCTCCTCCCTTGTAGTGCCTTCAGGTCCTAAGAGAATGTCCTTCACATTTTTTTAGATGCCTGCTTACTCCTCTAGAAGACCTTCCTCCTCCCACTTTAACACTTCCCCAGCAAAACCCCTCTCCTTATCCCCCAGTATCTTTCTAGGTACACATTTTAATCATGGAAAGAGATAGAAAGGAGAGAATTAGGTACTAGAAGCTCTTCTTACTTTGCTACTCCTTTCCAGTCCCCAGGATTGTGCTGTTGGTATTTGCTTCCAGACCCTAGCATGATCCTGTTGTTGGAAGCATCCCCAGCTGTTTCCACTCTTGGTGACTTTGTAACTTCTGAAAATGCGCTGTTCTGCCACCACACTTTCTAGCATCCCAGCTTTTCTTTCACCTCAGATCATTTCCTCCACACACTCTTCTGTGGCTCTCCAGCTTCCAGCTTTCTTTTCTCAGTTTCTTCTCACCCACTGGCTACTCTTACTTAGCTTCCCCACTAACATTTCCATTCTACTCCCCATCACCTGGTAAACATCCTTTGCCCATTCCTTTCCCAGCAACATCACCTCTGTACTACTATTTTGTGCTTCTTCTTCTCCCTACGTTGCTTATCCCTCGTGTCCTCCTTCCAACCTCCCATCCTAACGTACTAGCAAGCATTGTGCTCACCCTGTTCAAGATACAGTTTTCTTCTGTCTCCGTCCACCTCTTACAATCTTTCATTATCCAAAATACAAATAGAATCATAGAATCATAGAATAATTAAAGCTGGAAAAGACCTTTTAGATCATCAAGTCCAGCCTATGACCGACCACCACCACTCAGCTAAGCCATGCCACTAAGTGTGGCATCCAGTCTTTTTTTGAACACCTCCAGGGACGGTGACTCCACCCCCTCCCTGGGCAGCCCATTCCAGTGTTTAATAACCCTTTCTGTGAGGAAGTGCCTCTGAATGTCCAACCTAAACCTCCCCTGGTGCAGCTTCAGGCTGTGCCCTCTCATCCTGTCACAAATTGCCTGGGAGAAGAGCCCATCCCCCTCCTGTCTACACCTTCCCTTCAGGTAGTTGTAGAGAGTGATAAGGTCCCCCCTGAGTCTCCTCTTCTCCAGGCTAAATAAATGCTGCTCAACTCTGCCCCACTGGGGTTTAGCTTTAATTACTCTTTGATTATTGTAGGAAGAGCAGAGGAGTGGTAATGTACCAACACAGTTCCTCCCAGTAGGAGTGAGTGATCAGTGTTTGGTGCCTCACAGGGCAGCCCTGGAGATGGTGCCTTGAATGCGTCCAGAGGAGAGCAACAAAGCTGTGAAGGGGCTGAAAGGAATGTCCTGCGAGGAGTGGCTAGAGACTTCGGGTTTGTATGGTTTGGAGTAAAGGAGGCTGAGGGGTGACCTCCTTGCTCTCTATAGCTTCCTGAGGAGGGGAAGTGGAGACAGAGGTGCTGAGCTCTTCTCTCTGGGATCCAGTGACAAGATGCATGGAAATGGTTCAAAGATGCACCAGAGGAGGTTCAGACTGGACATTAGGAGGCATTTCTATACCAAGAGGGTGGTCAACCACTGGAACAGGCTTCCTAGAGAGGTGGTTGATGTCCCAAGCCTGTCAGTGTTTAAGAAGCATTTGGACAATGCCCTTAAGAACACACTTTAACTTTTGGTCAGCCCTGAGCTGATCAGGGAGTTGGACTAGATGATGGTTGTAGGTCACTTTCAACTGAAGTAATCTAGCTTGGCCTAGCCTAGCCTAGTCTAGTCAGTTGAATCTAGTCTAATTCTATTCTATTCTATTCTATTCTATTCTATTCTATTCTATTCTACTCTACTCTACTCTATTCTATTTGTATAAATAACCAAGGGGAGGGTATTAAAAAAAACGCAGACAGAGTCTTTGCAGTGGTACTGGGTGACAGGACAAGAGGCAATGTGCACAAATTGAAGTTCCATTTAAACATGAGAAAAATGGCTTTATAGTCACAGTGGCCAAATATCTGGGACCCAAAGATTGGTTGTGGTGTACAGATATTTGCAGATATTCAACAGCTGATTGGACAAGGCCCTGGTCAACCTGCTCTAACTGTCTGTTTTGAACAGGAGGTTGGACTAGGCAATCTCCAGAGCTCCTGTCCAGCATCAACCATGTGTGATTCGGTGACCTTTTTCATTTTGAGGACACTGTGTTGCAGCTGGAGATGTGTGGGGCTCCTAGTGTCTGCTTGGGATCTGCTCAGCATGGCAGGCAGTAGTCTCAGCAGAGCAAAGCACAAGATGCAAGACTGACTTGACAAGAAAGGATTAACAAGATTTTAGGATTTATTCCAAGTTAAAGTAAAGCTGAACTGGTGGAACACTGACATCTTTGGGGAAATAAACTGTCCAGTTTAATCAGGGCTGGTATTTTGCAGGAACCAATAATGCCAATGACAATCAGGGATTTGGTGCTGCCTAACAAAGATGAGACAGACGCTATTGGCAGTGAACGGTGACGATGCCCAGGGTTGTTTCTCTGTCTCCTTTATCACAGAGCTTTGAGACTTTGGCAGAAGGGCTTTCTGCTGCCAGAAGGTTGTACGATACGTAGTCAAGTGATGAAATCAGCACTGTGACTGCATCGTGTGTGTGATGATGGTGTGGACAGGGTTACAATGAAGCAAGCACAGCAGGGAGCACAGTGGCCAAAAGTCCTGCCCTGGGCCAAGTGCCCAGCCAGGGCTCCCTTTCTCAATGGCTTAATCAGAATTGCAGCTGGATTTCTTAAATCAGTGAATAACCAGACCTGTTGAAGCCTATCCCCTTGGAGTCTGAAAAAAGATCTGCTTGTCCCTAGTACCCCTGCAGCAGCTGCTGGGAGAGCCTGAATGGAACAGAGCTGCGTGCAAACATGCTGACCCTTCCCACGAGCAGCCACTGGCTGCAGGAGGGCTGGCCAGGCGCCCGGCACCATAAAGGGCAACATTTCAGCTAATGTAGGCACAAGGTATGGGGCGGATCTGGTGTCATCCCCAAAGAGGCATCAGGTGGCTGCAAAGGGGAGGGAAAGATGTGGCACTTCGCTTCTTGCCAAGATGGAGAGATAAATTGGGTAATTACAGAGCTCACTGCACTATGTGAGTTCTGGCTGCAGAGACTGGGGTCCAAGAAGGGTGAATCCAGGCCGTAGTGCCCTGATGCTTGCAGCATGCTGCACTAGCAGGCTGGGAGCATGGATCCCATGGCCCTTGGTAGGACCTGTGATCTGTGTTTCTGGATCCCTTTGTGAATGGCACTATGGATTCTGTTCCCTGTCCTGCACTGCACACTCTTTAAGAGTCCTGAACAGTCATGCTTAGCAACAGCCTGTGGACTGCAATGCAGAGTGGAGCCTGCAGGTTGTGGGGAACGCCAGCGCCAGTGCTTTGGCATCACTACAGCAGAATGATGGGTTGAGCTTGGATCTGTTTACTGGGTAGATCACTTGGTCATCATAATCCTTCCAGTTAGGAAGTGTTGGTAGGAAGAAGTGGATACTAGACTGGAGGAGAGAGGTGAAAGTGCAGGCAGATATGAAAGCGATTGCCCTAGGTTGTGATAATGGTCAAACAGTGTCAGAGACAAATCATCTCAGAATTAAAATGGTGATTGTTGAAGAGAGCATTTAGGCATACCATTTGGGCTAACCATAGGTCATCAGTGCCTCCAACATGTAGACTGGGTTGTGATGCTGGCTGGACTCAGGACATAAAAGGGAAGGTAGGACCAGGTTGGACAATGGAGTCAATGTTGTCTCCTCCTTCTATAGGAAGACTAATGAAAGGCACTCTATTGGACTGGCTGAACAGGTGACCAAAGGCAGGACAGAGGTCCAGCCTGCTGGACCTTTCCAGTTAGGCTTCTGGCATAATTTCTAGAAGCTTGCAGCATATGATCTTCCTTCTGCCTTGTTGACTCTGACGCTGTTACTTCCATCCACTCCCACTTAAACCCTGTTACATATCATTACTAGAACTGTGACTGAAGTCCCTTAGAAAGGGTAGCAAAGGAGTAATTCTCCACATTCCCCACAGTTCTTTTGTAGCTTTGTCTCCTGAACAAGACCACATGCTGACCATCCTGTGTGACCCTTCCCACTCTGCATACAGCTATCAGGTCTTGGATTGCAGAGGGACTGAGCACCAGGTCTCAAAAATGAGGGGGCAAAGCATTCCAGGCCATATCATATTCATACAGCAGATGCAAGACTGCATAGTGCCTGCGCCTACCTCCTCCCACACTGCTGCTTCTTGAGTTTTGACTTTCATTTCAAAGACAAAGCAGGCCAGAGCTTTGATGAAAAATGCAAAATATGACCCTGTTCTATACAGCTGCCCTTCCGAGCACAGGGATGTAAAGAGACAACAGCTAGGGGATAAAGATAGTGGGAATTTGTTACCTTTGATTCATACTCATGTGGGCATGTTGGTGATAACTGCAACTCAGCTGATGTCTTCTAGATCTGCCTGTAGCTGATAAGCCATAAGAAGCCATAAAGCTGTGTTGTCATGCCAGAGGACAAAGAGATGCAGGATTGAAAGTGGCTGGCTCAGAAGACACTTGGTCCCTGGCTGGGAAACATGCAATGGCTCAGGGAGTTTCAGCCACTAGTCTTGTTTTTCCTCAAACCTGCATCCCTGAGTGGAGATGCATGGACCAGAAGGAAATGCCATAGATAGTTCAAAGGAACCGCCTCAGTGGTTCCCGCATCCTGTAGCTGGGGTTGCACAGCACCTTGCTACCCAGACTGTAATTTTAGTTCCCTTGTACTGCGCTATCTGTGTCAGTGCTGACCACAAGAAGAGAACTGACCGCTGCTAAATCCCATCACGATTCTCCAGTATCCTAGACTTCCCTAATTATGATCCATCCAAGGTCTGCCAGCCAGCCAAGCCAGCCAATAGTCTGGGCTTGCCCATATACAGCCCTGCCTGTTGCTGTGAGGATGTTTGTTGTTTTTCCCCTGGGCTGACAGGCAGCTGAGCATGTTCATAAGCCCCATGCTTTGGCCTAGCTTTGTGCAAGAGAGGGAGGAAGGGGGGATTTGGCCTAGCCCAGGGTAGTGACAGAACGTGGTCACAGTTGTCACATGGACTAATTGCACTTCTAACCCTTTGCTGTTTACAAGCTGCCCCACATCAAGAACTCGTGTCTCTGCTGGCTCCTGTGTCTCAGGGTGGAATCACACAAGGCTCCTGCTCTGGGCCCTGGTAGCCACCTTCTGTGTGCTAACTCTGAGTGCAGCTTCCACCTGGGCTTCACTGACAGTTTTCTTAGAGGATAAGTGAGCAAGATGATCTGTGACTAACAGATTTATTTAAGTGAGGTGCTTAGGAGAAAATTTAAGTGATAAAACAGTCTGGTTTTTAGTTTGTATCTGACAGCTCGCTACAGAGAGCTGGCTTCAATCAAAGCAGTCCTGTTACCACGATTAGAGGCTGCTGAAAGGTCTGCAAACAGCTGCCTGGGCAGGTAGCTCCAACTCCCCTGTCCTTGCCCTCAGCACCGCTCTGTGCCTGGCCCAGCCGATTATCTTCCCTTCTGCTGGCAGAGTAGGAGATGGAAGTAGAGCAGGAACAGCAACGTGCAGACACTGGCTGGCATCTGCTGAATCTGCTCTCTCCAAAGCCAGGTAGGGAAAAAGCAGCAGCTTTCACGTCCGCTTGTTCTGCCGTTAATAGCTGTTGCAGCTGACACTCTGCCGTGAGGAATTATTTCATCGTCCTCCTCAGGGCAGTAAATCTTGCAAAAGCTGCCAAATGCAGAGCTAACGCATAATCATCTTCCCCAGGGGCATCCTGGACAGCCTTAATTCCTGACAATTTCTGCTGCAGAGTCTCTCTGCTTTACCTTGCACCCTTCTCTGAAGCTACTGGATAACTTCAGGCTGCTCAGCTGTCTTGGTGGGAACCAAAACATTACATTTCTTGTACTTTTATGATATGGTAAGCCCTGTGTCACCTACAGGTCAGTTTCCTGAGACCCATGGGTGTGGATGTGCTTACATGCCCAAACCCCTGAAACTGAGCAAGGTGAGCAGATGGTGAACCTCCATATCTTTGGACTGGTCAATACAGATTGCGCACAGGAATTCCACTATGCACCAGATTTATGTGATGCATCTGATCACAGGCAGACACAGGAGTGTCTTAGCCCAGGACTCAGTGTTATTGCCTACAACCACGCATGTACCACAGAGGCACAACAGTTATAGTTGTGTTGTCCTCAGGAGTGTAGATGACCCTACCTGGATGGTAAGAGTTGCTCCATGTATATGAGGCTTTGGTAAAGTTACAGTGCTCATGCTGCTATGGACTAACACTCCTCACACTGAAGAATGGCACTTACCAGGGACTTCTTTCCTCCTTCAGATCCAGAGGAGGTTTCAGGGCTCTTCCTTGTGTGGTACTGTTCTTTTCTCTCTCCTTCTTGCTCTATCTTTCTCACTCCTTCAGCCCTGTTTCTGTATCACTTGTCCGTTGACTGTTTCACCTTAATGGGGGTCATCCTGATGCCAAAGAAGCATCCCTTGGTACAAAACCCTGGAAGACTTTATGCTCTCAGGAAGCAATACAGGGAGCTCAGTGTGCAATTCAATGGCTCCTTTCACCTGGCTAGAGGAGGTGCTAGTCTCTTTCACTCATGACTCATTTGAATCAGTTCAGATCCTTGCACTACTGCCCTGGGGAGCTGTAGCAGGAAGAGGCATGCGCTTGTGTCCTCCGGTTCCCCTCCTTCATATCCATACTGCTCATAGTGCTTCAGAGACAACCACAGCACCTTTATCCCAACAGGACTCTTTATCACTCAGCTAGAAACCTAAGAAACACTTGCACGAACAGCAGCTGCTGGTTGGGTACTGCTGGTAGCAGGGTACAAGTGGACTTCAGCAGGCAGCTTGGGCAGCTTCTATTCCCAGACCTGGAGGAGTTTAGGCAAAGGGAAGCTGGACCTCCTGGTGACTCTCTGCATGTCTCTGAAGGTAGCCTTTGCCAATCTCTGTTTGAGTTTACTGTTGTTGGGCTACTCCAGGCACTGCTGAAGTGGTTGGTCTCTCCTGTACTGCTCCATAATGGACATCTAGGGATTAAGTGGGAGTGATTCTGCCTTGCCTTGGAGCAGCCGGCCACCTTCTCACTGGTTCCTGGCTGCACAAGGGCATGTCAGGAATTGGATAAGGCTCGTAGAGACCTGGCTGTAACGGGATGCTCCTGTCCTTTCCTTTCCTTCTGTCACTGTGGGAGAGAGATGAGTTTATGACACATGGCATGTGGGGGCTGCCAGATGCCACTGGCCAAAGGAATGATGATATCTTAGGATAGGAAGGTAACTGGCCACCCACTACCAAGAATCAGTTTGGTTCAATGGGTAGAAACTTCACTGATGAGAAGTTCGAACACAAAGCAAAGTCCTGAACTGTAACTCAGGTCACCCAGCAGTCTGCAGCTGGGAACAGTATTCAGTAATCCTGACTTCAGGTCTTCTTAACCACTAGACAGATCACTGTTCTCCTGGAGTTAGGCTAAGAATTGGAAGTCCTGACACATTCTCATTTTCATTTCCACCTCTTTCCTTGTTACCATTAGCTTCCACCCCCTGGACTTCAGCTTGGGACTGTATTCTTTGAAACAAAAGCCTGGACTTCCTTTCACCTTGTCTTCAGTTTACAATTCACTGGACTCCTTGCTCTGCCTGCACTGCGGTCACCATCTCTTTCCCCTTGTGTGTGCCAACACCCCACTGTCTCCAGAGGTCAGAACCAGTAATTTTTGTTTTGCTCTCACTACTATGTGATTTCAGCCAGCACGTGAATAATTTCAACAGAGCTTTCTGTGTTTCACCACCTCAGTTCAGCAGCAGACTGTAGCCCTCCTTAAAGCTTATTCATGAGACCTGGCATTATTAGTTTCTTCTCATAAAGGGCTACAATGAGTCTTATAGCTCTGGAAGACAATTCCTCTGGTCTCTAATTAGGACTTATTTACAGTTTTATTAATGCTATATCAGGACCACTCTGGGAGTCTCTGGAAAGGCCATATTCTCCACCCATAATGGTAACCTATACACTGAAATATTATCAGGTTTGGGCACAGCGTGAGCTGCCTGAAGGGGTATCTCCAGGGAGGTCAGCATGGCCCTGCAACAATTAGTTGAGCACTTAATTGTGAAGGTAGCTAGGAGTTCAGTCAATTGCTTGGTCTCAAGTCACCTCACTATCTCAGATCAGTCCATTGCCACATTATGCAGCTTAACAGCTGGGGAGTTCTTGGACCACCAGGGGAGTTAATGGTTTAAGTATGCAAGGTGTGGGTACAGACAGAGCCCTGCCACACAGCTACTCAACAGTTACAACTCTGGAACAAACCTGGGTTTTGTACTTGCAATTTAAATTCCATCTCCCTTCCTACAGCCTGAATCACTATAGAAAGAATGACATGGAAGTTTAAGCTGGTCTCACTCAAAGACATTAGCATTCTGCTGCAGTTGCAATCACTTTTGCTGGGCTGGTTGGCTGATAATTCATGAAGCCTCACAAAGATACTGGTCTGCACAACCCCATACATTATTTCCACTGAAGCAAAATGGGCCATTTCTGTTGTTGAAGTTGCACTCCCCATGAAATGAAGGCATCCCAACCAATACCTCTCTGTTTAATCAAAATAATTTCCTCTGAACAGCTCTGGTAGTTCTTTTCCGGGTCTCTTAATGGTTAATTTCTCTTGTCTTGACTGAAATAGAACAGTCTATAGTCATGCAGTTTGGATCTTACAGCAGCATCCCTCATCACAACTCATGTAGGCTCTAAATTCCCCATGTTGGGGACAGCAGGGGCAGTAGCACCTGTATGGACTCAGGTCCTCTTTCTTGCATCCCTGCTTTTTGGCACGGCTGCTCATTTTGCCGAGATATAATACAGATTTGGTTCTTCAGTGTTTCTTGGGACTATTCTCGGCTTGCTAGCGGAGGATGGCTGGGTAGCATCCACATGTTAGCATTATGCAGAGAAGAGCAGGTCAGAACCAATGCTCAGGTTGGATTATGTTGGATTTCACATCCCTGCTTCTAAACTTTCATCTTGCTCTTAAGGTCTGAGGAAATTGCCATTTTCCTGTAGGTAATCCTAATCAGATGATAGTAAAGAAAAAGAAAGAGAAATGGGAAACTCTCTGCTAGAGGTGAGGAACGTTTCCTTACCAAGAGCAAAACTAGACCATTTGCAAAGCAGTTTCACATAAGGATGGATAGTATTCGTCTCCTTTTGCTGTCTCTTCCCTTTATTCCAGGGTCCCATGGGATGGTTGCAGCAATTTCCATGCTGGTTCACAAAGCTGTTGCTTTAGACATCTCCCTCATTAGCCTTAGTTTCATTGTCTTTGTGATTCAAACATGTATTTACTTTAGTGATAAATTTGCTCACCATTTCATTGCCAGATCATTTTGTTGCAATTAGGAAACAAGGGCTACTACCTGTCAGGCTGCAGACAAGGGAAGAGTTTATGTAGATACATATTGCTTAGATTAAAAGACTAAAACCCACCCTTCTGTAGAGCTTGTCAGGCAAGTAGTAACACACCAGTCCTGCCTGGGAAGTCACTGAAGAAGTTAATTTCTTGCCTGTGTCCTGGGGCTGAAAAGTAGCATTTAAGAACAGAAAATTAGCCAATACACGTCTTGAGACAGACTTCACATCCTCAGAGATGAGGAATTAATTAGACTGTCTTCACAACCTCACATTTTCTTTCCTCATAGTGCTCTTGATAAAATCGCAGAATCACAGAATGTTATGGGTTGGAAAGTACCTCGAAAGATCTTCTAGTCTGAATACTTCCAAAGAAAAAGGCTTTATAGCCTTCTCAAATCCACTTTTTCAGGCCTGCAGCTTCACCATGAGATTCAATTATGTTAGAATGCAGAGAGGATAAATGTACACATCTGTTGGTGAGTAAATTGTACACAAGATAAATTCAACATGCCTGGATTAGGAGTTGGTACTCTTTGGCGGCATGTAAACTGTAATCACAGAATCGCTGTGATTGGAAAAGACCTTTAAGATCATCAAGTCCAACCATCATCTAACTCAGGGTCACTACTGCACCATATCCTTGAGCACCATCTCTACGCAGCTTTTAAATACATCCAGGGATGGTGATTCAACCACTTCCCTGGGCAGTCTGTTCCAGCCTTTGATAACCCTTTTGGTGTACTTCGGGAAATTTTTCCTAATAGCCACCCTAAATCTCCCCTGGTGCAACTTGATGCCATTTTCTCTTGTTCTATCAGTTGTGACTTGTGAGAAGAGATCAACACCATCCTCTCTACAACCTCCTTCCAGGGAGTTGGAGAGAGCAATAAGGTCTCCCCTCAGCCTCCTTTGCTTCAGACTGAACAACTCCAGCTCCCTCAGCCACTCCTCAAGACCCTTCACCAGCTTCACTGCCCGGTCACTGGACCTGCTCCAACACCTTGATGTCTTTCTTAGGCTGTGGCACCCCAAACTGAACACAGCACTCCAGGTGTGGCCTCACCAATGCCCAATACAGTAGGACAATCAGTTCTCTAGTCCTGCTGGCCATGCTATTCCTGATGCAGGCTCATGTTCAGGTGGCTGTCGATCAACACTCCCACGTCCCTTTCTCCCAAGCAGTTTTCTAGCCACTTCTCCCCAAGCCTGTAGTGGCCCAAATGCAGGGCTCAGCACCTGGTCTTGTTGAAGCCCATATGATTGGCCTCAGCCTATTGATCCTGACCCTGACCTGCAAATCAACTTCTCGGCTGGACCTTGGACCTACTTCATCACCACAAGCTCACCTTATGATCCAGACTCTTCACTGAACCTGAGTCCACGTCTGGGCCTGCCCTGCCCTCACCTTGTGGGGCAAGCCTTGGCTGGCCAGTCCTTGCCCTGCCAGCTCCTGTGGGAGCCCCTGATGGGTCCCCACATTCCTCCTGGCCGCAGCTTTTGGCCGAGTGATGGCCATGGCCAAGTCTGGGAGCGTGACAGTCACCAGTTGAGATCGCCTCTTCAGACAGGCCGAGGGCTCAGTTCCTCCAGTCATACTCCCCTCTGGCCCTGGCAGAGCTCCCAGCCCCTGCCCCACATCCAGGGGTGCCCCATGTCCCACGCTGGCTCCTGTGCAGGGACTGGAGCCCTGAGCCCGGCGCCCCGGGTCGAGAAGAGGCTCCCCGGGGCCGCCCCGGCTGCTTGTTGGCTCAGCCCCTCCCGAGGGGCTCCTTTATGCCGGAGGGGGGTGTCTGGTCTGGGTAGTGCCGGGTGTGTCGGGGCCGCCTCGCTCGGAGCTGCCGCCGGTGGTGCCGGCTCTGCCCGGGCCCCTCAGCAGCCGCCACCAGCTCCGGCCCCCTCAGCAGCCGCCACCAGCTCTGGCCCCAGCACAGCCCAGCCCTGGCCCAGCTTCCAAAAGCCCCCAAAGATCCAAAGATGGCCCCTTGCCGACCCTTTTTGTGATGATCTCCCCTCCCCAGTTGGACTCACTACCCTGGAGCTGGGCCCTCGGGTGCCAACTGCTGTGCCCCTGTGCCTGCTCAGGTCGCCCTGGGGACGTCCTCATGTACGCCACTCACTGTTCACTCAACGCCTTCCCAAAGGGCTCCTTTATGCCGGGTGTGGTGGGTGTGTCTGGTCTCTGTGAGTGCCCGTTGTCACGGGCATTGCTGCCTGGCTGCCAAAAGCCCCAAAGAATCCCTTGCCAGCCCTTAAGCTGCGATTCTCCTCCCTAGTACAGACTGGCATTCCCTGGAGCTGGGATCCTTGGTGAGTGTAGGCAATTTCTGCCAATTCCCTGCATGCCCTTTCCGTATCCCTCCTCCACGATGAAGTACAGCCTGGGCGTGCACTGCTACCGGTCACTTAGGTCCTACCTTCCACAGAAATCCTGGCACACAGACCAGAAGTCAACAGGTCCAGGTCCCCAGTTTGGACCACAGGACACCCAAGACGTTGGATTACCTTCTCTGTGTGCTCAACAAGATCTCTGTGATAATACTTAAACCCTCATAGGAGATAACACATCTTCCTTTAATGACCTGGAGCTGAGCCTACAACTTGGATTTGCTTGTAAGGATTATAATCCTACACTGCTGCACCTCTGGTGTGCAAAGGTCCTGTCCCCATTCTGCCTCATCTGTAGAGCAGTTTCTTGAAGCAAAGTGGGATCTAGTTTTTGCAATACCTTAAATGGACTGTTTCATTACAGGGATTCTCATTAGCACATCTCGGTCCCCTCAGATGCTCGCACTGCTGTGTTGCAGTAGCTGAAGCTTCCAGTGCTGGAAGCACACCAAGGATTCAAACACCCATACCCACTAACCCCTGCCTCAGGAATCCAGATTTGCCTGAGACTTAGTAACATGACCTGTTTTCTGCCAGCTCTAAACTGCTCTGATTCATCTTCTCCCATGGTTAGTTTCAGCCAAGAAATGAAATCCCTGCTAAGCATCCACTGAATGTTGTTGGCCATGTTAGCTTCTGTGCTTTACTCAAACGCAGTGATACTCAGTTTTGAAAATGGTGCATCTCTGCTTATATTCTCTGTTCTACAAGCAGGAACTGGAAGGTACATACTTTTTGTATTAGCAGAAGAGAAGTAATTGCTGCAAACGTTCTTTGTCAAGGAAGAGAAGACAAGACTGTGTGGATATGTCCATCTCCTGAGCACTCACATGATCCATGCATGAAGGAGCAAGAGAGAGGGCTTTACCCAGATCCCGAGGAGTCAGAAATGGAGCTCCCATGGGATTTATAGCAGTAGCTTTTCTTAGGGAGTGAGTCAACATAGTTGACAATCTGTGTGACAAGTGTTAAAAGGATGTGCCATTGCAACCTTGCACTGAAATACTCAGCAAAGGATCTTTCCTAAGTAGGTTTTCAGTTATTTCAGCCATTTCAGCCACTCCTGCTTCCCCAGTGCTCACCACACATTATGTTCTGTCCCTCTGAGCTCATTCCCAGTCACCAGCACTCGCACTCACTTAACCTTAACTATTAGTGCTGCCAATAAAGGCAGTGCTGGAAGTTTGCCTTTCCCAGCCTTTGGCCTTCTTCCAATTACAAGAGACGTGTTAATGAGAAGACCTTCTATCTAACTGTCTAGGCAAGGCACTTGCAAAATGCCAGCCAGCACAGTAGCTGAATGTGAAAAACAGGAAACCAGCTCACGTCAGCTCGGACAAAGACTCAAATGCAAACAGCAGCAGAGAGCAGGGAGAAGCAACGACCACCTGGGATGAGCACATCAAGGGAGCTTCAAGGGTCCTTTGAGAAGCATTATGTTCACTGGAAAATACAGTTGAGTGTGAGGACCATCAGCTCCTGCCAGTGGGTGGTGGGGACACGTACCTGGCAGCAGGCAGCAGAGTGGTGTATGTGTGGGAGAAAGGTCAGGAGATTGCAGAGGGCTTTTCACTTGTTGAGCTGGGTGATGTGAATGGTCAGCGAGTGATGAACGCGAGCAGCTGGCAGAGAAGTTCACCACGAGGCAGTCCAGTTAGAGAGCGGGAACTCAGCAATTTTAATATTGGACAGATTTTTTATGATACTCTGAGAACTAGGTGCCATAAGGCACATAAATCAAATTAACTTCTTGAAACTGAGACAGCCTGAGGCACTGATGCCCTGAGATCAGAGCAGCTGAGGTGACACCAGATAGTCCCCTGTGTACATGGGCTCTGTTTGTTCCAGCAGAGAAACCACTCCCTCCTGATCCGGGGGTGAAAAAATACATTTTTGAGGAATCAGCTTGGTTATGTACAAGTTTTAGAGAAACAGACTTTTCTTCAAGTGGTATAAAAAGGCACTATACTCCATCAAATCTTTAAATTAAAACCAGACTTCTAAATATTTGTTGGCTTTTAAAATATATTTTGTTTTTCTTTTAGAAATAAACCATTCCAAATTAAATGTGATTTCAAGAACATTTTTTCAAGACTGTTCATTTAACATTCAACTAATAAAAATATTTAAAATAGGGAAGACAATGCTGCTTCAGGGGCATCCCTGTAAATTTTTAATGAGTTAAAGCTTTTTTCTTATTGAAGTGGCAAAATATTGACATGAATGTAAACCAGTTTCGTTTTCTGCCAGAAATTAGGACACGAGAAGAATGTACTCTTTCTGTAGCTCTGGACTATATTCTAGGGCAAGAGGTACATTTAAAGGTCACTTTAATAGTCTTAGGCAGCTACCTAATTTTGACAACTGCCATATGAGAATCAAAAACAATCTGCCAGTTCACCACTGTTAGCCAGTTATTCCTTGTTCTTCAAATAAGCTGGCTTTTTTTATAAGACAAAGTTTGAAAAGCTTGCCTCAACATATTTCTACTTAGATGATAAACACCTGTCCCACGTCAGACCAAAACTCTAATATAATCCAACATCCCATCTCTTAAAAGTAATAAAAATGAGAACAGGGCAAGTACATGGTGAAAATTCCTCCAAGACACTACCCAGCTTTCAGATGATTTTGACTTAAGAGGAGTCTGCAGATAGATGGGAACTTTAAATTCAGTGGTCCTTCACAGTTATTTCCCCCCCATGGATCTGAGAACCAAACTACACCTTGGAGTTCAGGGAAAGGAATATAAAATCCTTGGCAGCACAGCCAGTTGGTGCAGAGAAGGAAGAAGGAAATCTCCCTTGACTTTTATGGAGGCAGAGAAGAAGTGAAGCTCCAGCCAAGCAGAATGGGAATCCCTGAGATATGACCACGGTACAGATGAATAACCAAGTCTAGCATCTTAGCTCACTCTCAGCATGTTAAAGTTTCTCATTGATGCTCTCTCTTCAGCCACTGCGTTGGGATACTTCCAAGACAAAGTTCATGCAGTCATGATCCTTTCATGTTGACAGAAAACATTGTATCCCAGTACAGGCCCTACTGCAAAGAGAGCTAGAATTCACACAGAGCGTTTATAATCCTGTATGACTCAGTGCTCCATTTTTCTGAGAGGGAGAAAAGGCTTATGATAGTACCCCATCCCACAGAGTTCATGCCTTCAGCAGCCTTTGATAACATTACTCACACTGACATCTTTTTTCCTAATTCTAATATTTTATTCTTCTTTCCCCAACTAAAGTCCTAAGTGTTCACCGTTCGCTGTAAGCAAGCGATCAGATTATGCTGATTTGCTTGAGGTTCCCCAGCTTTCCTTTGCTTTTGCCTTTGCTTGCACAGCCCTTCTTGCTTGTACGCTGCAGGAGAGCTGCCTTCCCACTGCCCATCTTGAAGAGAAAGGACTTCTTCAATGGCCACCTGAGGTGCTCCTTCCAGACAACTTCTGGCCACTGTTCTCCTCCAGAACTCCTTAGCATGACTGTATTCAAGCGAGAAAGGCAGAGCAGGTCTAGCCACGGGTAACAGGGTCAGCGAAGATTCAAGATGACCAGAGAAGTTCAGCTTGACAAGGTAAGGCTAAGGACAAGCCAGGAAGCCAAACTAGCATCAGTATCAGCAAGGCACAGGCACAGCTGAAATATAGCTCAGGCAAGGACGAAGGGCACGGCCCTGAGCTTTAATGCAGCTCTGGAGCAAAAGTGGGAGGGCTTCTCCCACCTCTTTCTCCTCCTCAGTATTTTCCCGAGCAGTCTTATTCCAGCTGACACACGAGTGCCAGACCTGGCTCAAGTAGCCAAACCCCTGGGAGGGAGCAAGCGGAGTGCACTGAGGGTCCTGACAGCAGTGTCCCATGTTCCATGAGCACCCAGGCACTGAGAGCTGGCACAGCCCAGTTTCTCCCGGTGGCTGTCCTGCTGCCATTCAGCACTGGGCAGCAGCAGCCTCACCATAACACAATGACCAACAGCTCAGAGAGGAATCTCACAAGGATGCGGATTCTAGTGCACATACAACAGGCACGTATTGCTGGGTCCACGACTTAGAGAGTATGTACTAAAGCTTTACCCCTCCAGTCATCTGAGTTTAGCAAACTCTCCTGTATCAAAGAGATGAGTTGTTTGCAAAGCAAACACTGTCAGCCCATTTAATTGGCTCTTTAACAGGGTGAGAAATGTTCCCTGGCAGGGAGTTCCTGGAAAACCATCCAAGATGTGAAACTGAGAGGTACTTCTATGCAGGGAGGACAAACAAGGCTAGTCTCCCAGATCTAAACCTCACAACTGAATCACCCCCCCTTGGATGTTCCTAAGAGCCCAGGGGGTGCCATAGCCATTCCCATGGCCTGTATAATGGTAATTTTTAACAGTGCAAGGAAAGGTGACACCATGCTGCCACAGAGGAGAGCAGTTCCCATGGGGTCCTCTTCTCTGCACAGCCTTAGCATAAGGCTGTACAGCCCCCTGCAGATTCTGGAGCTAGCTAGCTTAGTTTACATAGGTCTGGGTCCAGGTATCCAGATATCCAGGTGCCTTGATATTCCAGAGAGCACTAGCAGACCCGCATGTTAGCAAGACTGTTCAACTTGCTCCACTTAAGACCCTGTAGCCTTGTTAGATCAGATTGTTCAGACAGGAACTGCTGACATTATGAGGCACCCTTCCCCATGCAGAACAATCAGAAGTGATCAAACAGCAGGTTTTGTTCCTAAGCAACTGAAAAATGTTTGGCTTAAAAAGTGTCAGTTTGTAGAGAAACAAGAATGTTATTTTGCAGCTCTGCTTAACCCTGTTCCTGAAAAAAATCTGCTCAGACCTGATTTCTCTGAATCACTGCTGCGTACACAAAGTCAGAAGCCCAGCCATGGGTACATGGCACCCTGCAGCTGCTGCAGGCCGGGTGTGACCAGGAATGGTGGTGAGGAATCTGTGTGCTGTGCTCCTGGCAGCCTCCCCTCATGCACCTACAAAGATGAGTGTTGTATCAGTGTGGAGATGTGAGAGATTGGAGAAGGAACAGAGCCCAGGCCCAGAAACGCAGCACGAGAGAATAAGAAAGGAGGCTGGGAAAAGCCAGCTGGTAAGAGAGGAACCAGAGCTAACAGGACAAAGAGGCAGGGCGAGAGTAAGGGTTCTAGGAAGATGTGAAAATTCGGATTTAAGCAGCACAGGAGGCCAGTCATGGAACTAGCTGAAGTAACTGAGCCCTTGAGGAGAATTCAGAAACATTCACATCTTGCTGATGATACACGTGTGTCGTGTCAGTGATGCTGGGGAAGACCTGCTGGGCTGCTTCTACTCGCTTTTAAAAATCTAGATGAAGTCTGACACGGCAGCGACATGCGTACATTGCCCTCCAGTGGTGAACCCTGCATTTTCCCTAGGGAAATGGGGCCTATGGCCCTCAGCTCCAAATACACGACTAGGCAAAGCTAATACTTCCCGATAGTTACAAACACACCATGATTAATTTGAGTTATCAGTGTTTGCCTTCCATAAGCTCATCATTATTCAGATATGTTTGCTCTATTTTATTCGACCAGAGGCAGCTCACAGTACAAAATCACAACACTGGTATTCCTGCTGCCTGTCAAAGCACAAACTTAAGTTACTCCTGCTGTGAATCGGTACTACTCTGAGCTGCACTGCTTTCATTATTTTGGTTTAATACTTTCAGTTGGGTGTTGCATGCTATGATCAAAGTGGTTTGTCCTCCAATTGCCTCTATGCAACAATTGCTGACGATGCTAGAGCTACACATTGTCTTAAGTTGAAGAGCAGAAGTATAAGCCTCTAAAATTCATTACTTCCCTTTCTTATAATTTTATCAAAGCTCTATCACCAAGCTTCAGATTTCACATACTAAGATCTTGTTTGAAGATTAAAAAATATTTTTATACAGAGTACAAAACCTTTATTTCCCTGTCAGATCAGCAAACCCACATGATTTCACAATTTCTAAAATAAATTGTCCCGTGTTCATAGAGGTTTCTGAATTAGGCAGCACTTTACAGTTCAAACCTGCCCTTGGAAGCAAAACAGAAAACCCAAACCAACACTCTACCGCCTAATTCTGACCAGGTCTCAGCTCACACAGCCTTAGAGACTACCAGCACTTCACACTGGAGGTCTGTCCAATGTAAGCTCCAAATTGCTGTGAACCAATCCCACACACCATCTGAGGAACACAGCCACAGCTTCCCCCTGCCAGCTGCAGGGTTGCCTGCAGAGGCCTTCCTCCTCTGTCTCCTCCACATCTCCTGCACAGGACATCGAAAATCAGAGCAGTACAAGTAAAGTACCGCCTGTTTCTCATAGCATCTCATATTTTAAAAGGAGTCACAATATCTAAGCCATGACAAAAGAAAGCAGAGATGAGGAAGAGTTGACAGGTGAAGCTTTGAAAGAGTTTGGCAACAGGGCTCTCCCATGCGGACAGCTGTGCTAGCTCTGACTGTGGTTAAGAGTTCATTTTCTTCATAGTAGCTCCTGTGGTGCTGTGCTTAAGGTTTGTGACCAAAACAATGGTGAAAACAAACTAATGTTTGAGCTATTGCTGAAGAGTGCTTGCGCAGCATCAAGGCCACCTCTGCTTGTCACAAACAGGCTGGGAGTGCACAAGAGGGTGGGAGGGACACAACTGGGCAGATGACCTCAAAGCCCATGCTATGTAACGCTGCTCAGCTATAAAAGGCTGAGGAAGGGAGGGACATTCAGAGATGGCATTTGTTACATGTGATGGAGCTCTGCTTCTGAGGGGGGCTGGCTGAACACCCACCTGGTGACGGGGAGTGGTGAATCAATTCCTTGCTTTGCTTGTGCCCACGGCTTTAGCTTTATCTATTGAACTGTCTTTATCTCAAACGATGTTTTCTCACTTACCCCCTTGTGCTTCTCTTCTCCAGCCCCTGGGGAGAAAGCAGCTGTGCACTGCTTAGCTACCTTCTGGGGTTCACCCTCAACAGGGGAAAGGGGTTGAAGGAAAGAATAAAATGTAACTGTTTTCTCACATCCTTTCTATCACATGTACAAGATAAAAGAGGTGTATTAGTACAATCAAATTATTCCCTTTTAAGTGCTCGCTTTTTGTGTTACTGAACAAAGTAGGAGATGGCTCTAGGGGAGGGATTTTAGATTCATAATTATAGCCATGCATCGATGCAGAATGCCAGACTTCATCAGCACTAAAACTGATTAACTGCTTGTCCACTGAACTACACTTAAATGAAGCGAATCTTGGAAAAGGCAAAAGAATAACAATGAAAGACCCAGTACCTACTTTCTAACAATGAAAATAAAGCTTTGCAGGATTCTTCCTCAAATGGTTCTGGACATATAACCAGTCCTGGAACTCTCCCATCATAAAAGTCAAACCTTCTTCCTCTGTCACCACTCACTGAAGGATTTTGTTTGACTCAAGTGATGTATAAACACAGCAAGTAATGGTTAGATCACGGCCTGCTTGGTTACAGTGGTCAGCGCAGAATAAAGTTTCTTCTGTACTGCTATGCTCTGAAAGTTTAGAACTATGTATGTCAAATGTAACACCAGTAATGCTGAGTTATCTTTTCAATACTTCCCTTTGTTTTGAAATCTGCAAAAAACCCTGCATAATAATTCTGGTCCACCACTTGTTTCTTGCTAATTTCACAAGCAAGGCACCTTACTAGTAAAGTTTACTCCACTGTCCCAAAATTATGATCTTGGGATTTACAAAGTGCAATCCACTGCAGTAGTAAAGGCAAAAGTTGTGGGGGGAAAACCCACTTGGCTGAATATACAGACTCCTGAAAAACCTCCTCTTTGCACATAAATCAGGAACAACTTTAAGGGTACCACAAGGGAAAAAATGGAATCAACTGGAAGCATGAAATACAGATCCTTTAAATCTTCAGATTAAAACTTAATACTTGATATATTTTACATGAGAATTACTAGAGGCTACAATAATTTTCTGCTTGCTTCACTGAAGAGTGACAGACCCTTTAAAATGAGAATGTGCTTTGCTCATACGCAGCTCAAAGAGTTAGCTGCAGGAGTAATGAAAATGGATCCATGGAATTTTATTACTGTGTTAGAAATGTTTTTTTCCTATATACTCAAGAGGTGTTTTCTATGAATATTCACATCTCTCTAAGAAAAGATGCAACACTTTTGGCACAAGTCTTGAAACCAGCAGTGCAAAATCGTGTTTTATTTCCAACAATTGGCCATTACAGTATCTGAAACAGTGTCCAAATAAATAACTGATGATGAAGCATCAGAATACTATTGTCTTCGCTACTGCTGTGATCCCTCCCCTTAATGTTTCTTACTTTTCAATCTTCACTCTTCAGATTCTCCAGGCCTACGGATATCATCAATCTTCAGAATCATTCTAACGACCTGAGTCGCCAGAGAAATCTGCTGTTTCTTACCGATCAAGGTTTCTATAACATTCTGCTGCTTCATATCTGTCAAAAAGAAGCAGAAGAATTAGATGCCCTCCTTAAATCTAGATATAACATCTAACCAGAGATAGTAATTTTCATGTATTTTTAAAAAGCATTTTAAAATTATTACTCCTGTCCACCTCAGCTGGCAAACAACATGTACAAACTAGAGTTCTGTCTGGGTTCGCACCAAAACCCTTGAACATTAAGATCCAAGCTCTTCTCCCAACTAAGTCTTCCCCAGTTGCAGCTTTTCACCATTCTGCATTGAGTTACCATTTCCATACACAAATATTAGAAGCATCCTAAGGGCTGAGCAATGACTACAGAAACAGAAGTTCAAAAGCAGAAACATCTAATCAAAGAGGAGTTTTACATCAACACACTATCTTGCATCATATTCCAAAACGTGTAATTTTTTTTTTTAAATCAACAGCATAAGAACGTGAAAATTGTATGTCCAGATGAGAATAAAGTTTTCATGCACTGGTTTCTTAGTCTTCCCACGCTTTTTCCAAGTCTATATACGCACATGTACTGGTGTGAATGACACTACCTAAAGACATTTCCAACTGTTTGTTTACTTTTTCACAAGCTGTTTCTGAAAATAACTCTTTCTTGGGCTGCAGTGTAAACTGGATCACTAAAACTGCAGTATTTAAAACACAGCCTGCTATTGCCTCATAGTATGCAGCTTTTAATCCTGTAGCACGAAGGAGCCAACACCTTCAACTAA
>WEIS01059927.1:0-25718 GCA_013389965.1 Todus mexicanus
CAGTTGCAAAATCAATCATCTATTTTTTAATAATTCCAGATTCTCAGCTAGCGTAAAGCATGACACAAATCAGACTTAACTGTTCTGCATCAATCCAACATGTTGAAGTTTTAGTCCATTTTAAATTTTAAGGCCATGAGCAAAAACTATCCTGCCATAAAATGCCCAGTGCTGAAGGCAGAAGTGTGAGCAAGAATGTGGTGAAGTGTACCACTGTTGTTAGATGAGAATTTGACAAGGGAACCTCCAACTTACAACTTCAATGATAATCACTAGGTGTAGGTGTTACTATGATTTCCATCATTGCTTCTAATCTGTATCAGCTCTTGCTGATCCCTTTTCCTGCTGTAGAAAGTGAATGGGAGTGGAGATTGCTGTTACTGTTTGCTCAGGTGTGTATCTACCATCCAAGATAAAGGACATCAGTGAGTTTTAGTCTTGACATCTTGGTATGATCAAGAAACTATTTGGCTCTGCTACAAAACATTTGATACTTATTTTGCATAATGGAATCCATCTTCTGCCTACAGTTGTGCTCTGTGCTCTATTTTTGGTTCAGTGCCATAAAAATTGGTATGCCTTGAAAATGAGTACACAGATTGGGGGGCAAGATTGTCAAGAGAGACCACAGTTTTTGTTGGTCTTACTTTTGTGGTTATTCATTGGATGTGAATGGAAGAGGCTTGACTTTCAGAAAAATTCAAATGAGCAACCTCCAAAATTTGTGTTCCTTTTATGCCAATCCTTATCAAACATCCCAAATAATCTTTAACAATATCTTTTGAAACACTTGCTTAAGGAGGTACCCAACAACATTTTGACTTATCTTATGCATATAGAGTGGAATTTGCATAAAGATGAATATATATGCATGAATGTGCATGTGTACATATGGGTTTTTCTTCTTCTAGCCATAGCAGAGAATGAGATAAATGTAATACATACTTTTTAAACCAGCAAGGAATCTGAGAAGGCTATTCTTCCGGTTTATTAGACAAGGCTTTTAAACCAAGAGTTTTCCCCGTCCAAAAGTTGAAAGGGTGCAGAAGTGTCACTTGCTGCCTTGGGTCATGGGACTTCTTTTCATGTAAGGCTTTATGGTGAAATACCAGAAGTCTCTTGAAGCAAAACAGAGCTCCAAGGATAGAGGCAGCTTTACATTCTTCTTTTGACTTACTCTTTCATTAATGTGTTTCTTAAAATAACTGTCTTGCTTCTGCACTGGAGATGAAGGCAGTAGGTATGAAAGCAGTCTTCACAAATCAGAAATAGAAGGTTTTCATTACGAATTCCTTTGCTTCTCTGCATTTTTCAGAATCCAGCTTAATCCAATTTGTACTTGGTTCTTTTCACCACCCTGATAATAGAAATAAGACTGTTAATTATGAGTATCTGTTTGGAATCATTTTCATTATCGCTAAGTGCAGTAGCCAGTTTAGGAGTTGTACAAGAAAAAAAAAAGGATTATATCTACTGAATTCCTTATTGTAAGCTCATATATTAAATATTCCAGCCAAACTCACATTTTTTATTTTTCTCTTGTGAAGACACAATTGGTGATTGGATTATTCTGCAACCTAGCAATACTGAGACACAATGAATTTATCTAAAATAAAAGAACTGGTGCTGCATAGCTTTCTAAAGAGCTGCTTTCAAGTTCGTTGTTCAAGTTACTTTGCTAGAAATCTCTTGCTGGAGATAAAGACCAGAAATGTAAATAAAAGCCACTTTCAAGGAAAATTTGTGGGGAAGAGTTTGCATTAGGTTAGATTGGCAGCAATTACCTTTATAAGATGTTTTCCAGAGAGGAGTCTTTCTCTCTGGAAGTCACTCAGGGCTATGTTTAGGATGATGAATTGCTATTACCTGTCTCTGATCACAGTAGACCACTTTTAAGCGATACTTGCTGAGCTACAATATTTGGCTACTTGCCTCTCATGTTCATGACATTGAGCACTTCTAGAAACTACAGTACAAGTGGGACTAGAAAAAGACAAACACATTTAAACATTCACATAACTCATCTCTTGTTTTTGATCATAAGCAGGCTGATAGGAATAAAACTTTATAATTAAACTGTCCCTAAGTAAATGAGAAAACAAAACAAAACCACAGTTGGTTGTTTTTCTAAATGAACCATTTTGATTTTCTTTTTTTTTTTTTTTTTCTAATTCAGGTTTCCTTAAAGAAAGTAACTTCTGAAAAATGAAGTATTAATCCTAAAGTGCATGTAGCTCATTCATGTCTTGGTCTTTCTAGGTGCTCTGTCTGTGAAGCTCCGGCTATGGTAATAGCCGTTCACAGTCAAACAATTCAAATACCACCGTGTCCTGAAGGCTGGAGTTCACTTTGGATTGGTTACTCCTTTGTCATGGTGAGTGCACTGGGGCATACTCTGAGCAGAGAAAAGCATTTGTTTCAGGTGTTTGACCTACATTCCTGCTCTAGGCAAGTTAATACCTGACTGTGTCACTTCAGGTCTTAGGAGGACATTAGAATTACACCCTTTCTGGTGACTTTAAAAAAGTTCTGGCTAATTCCTAAATGAGAATAATGCAATAGCAATTAGTTGTTCACTTTTGGGGAAATGCACCTGACTTACTCCCTTGTTTGCAGCTCCAGCACAGGATCCAAGTACTGAATAAGAGAGGAAATAAGCATAATTTTCCATTGTCCTTCTACATATATGTTGCAGTGGCTTCCTAGGGTGGTAGCATATCAGTGCATATCTCATTTTTTTATGAATAAGCCTTCAGTTTGCAAATGGCATTTTCGACCTATCCGGTTTCTTCAAGCGTTATCTATACTGGTAAAATAAATATGGCCAAGGAGTGGCCTGGAAGAGCAGCTCTCTAGTCCTCTATCATGGTTAGTTGTTACCACACTTCCTGTCATGCTCACAACCCATAGCAACAGCCACTCTCCCAGGCAAGGTCTGTGCATGGTCTGAAAAACAGCACAGATCCTGAGCTGTTAGCACTTGGCAGTGGGAGAGAGGCCTCTGTGATGTGGGACAAAAACGAGGTTAAGCTACTCAGAAGCCGTACCAGTCTGTGCCTTCAGGGACAGAGGACTGGCCCTGGCCTGTTGCTAGCATGGAGATAGCTTGGGTCCTACTGTCAGTCCTGATGGATTTCTGTGCATACAGCTGCCCTCAAGCTGATGTTGCTGGTGTCTTGTGCTGCTGTTAAGCGAGAGAACATGGTGCCACCTCCAGAGCCTGTCAGCTCAACCTTCTTGATCCTCCTTGAGCTGGGGGACAAAACAGCAGATGGACACAGCAGAGGACAAGTTGCGACATCTGAAGAAGTATTTGTGCGAGAGAGTTAATACATGTTGTTGCAGAAGTAATAAAGAGTCCGTCTTTGACTGATGCTTTTGCATTTTTCTAGCACACCAGTGCTGGTGCAGAGGGCTCTGGCCAGGCCCTGGCGTCTCCTGGTTCCTGCCTAGAGGAGTTTCGCAGCGCTCCCTTCATTGAATGCCATGGCCGGGGCACCTGCAATTATTATGCAAATGCTTACAGCTTCTGGCTTGCCACTATAGAGAGGAATGAGATGTTCAAGTAAGTTCATGATTTATTTATCAGTATTTGAGACTCGGTCAAGCCTTGTCACTGAACAAGGGAAGTATTGTTTGAATGTAATACATGGTTCAAGTATTCGCTGTGCCCCAACCTGGTTAGTACATGCAGTTAATGATTTTCACAACAAGAAGAAAAAAATTATAATAGCTTTTGGTGGAATTAATGAATGTATCTTCCGTTAGTGTTTGCAATGTGTCATTTGTACCTGGTATTTTGCTTTTCAGAATAACCTAACCATGTTTGCACTTCCACTACGTTTGATTGTGTTCACTGAGTCGTAACTGGGATAGGCTGACATACTGATTGAAATTAGGTTAGAATATAACGTTTCCCCTAGTGGATGTTAACACATAATAGAACCACTTGAAATTAGTGCAGGTGTTGAACTAAGTGAGCTGAACAATTATTTACCTTTCCCTAATGTTGTAGGCAGTATGTCTGAATAAAATGAAGCTGAAGGCAGAGGCTTTAGACATTTCTTCAGTCTTGCTGAGGTTCTCTTTTCAGGAATTAAGTGGTAGTAGGCTTTGTCTGACCTCTGGCATATAGCTATTTTTCAACACAGTCTAATTGGTTCCATATTAATTTTATTAATATGTGTAGCATATAGATGAGTTCCCAGGTCTGCATAGCTTATCTGATTAGCAGGCATTCCCCTGGAGTGCAGGCAAGAATCCTCTTCCACTGCACCCAGGCTGCACCTCCTGGTACCCTTCATCTGGCACCCTTCATAACTTCTAGATCTCTGAATGCTCCATAGCCTGTCTCAGTGAGAATGACTCAGGTTGTTTAGCTAGATTTGGCTGCTGGTCTATGAGATAGTTGTCAACTGAGTAGGTAGAAAAATTGACCACACTGGTTATCACTGGAGCTGTGATAATCTTCACAGCCAGAAAAGCTACAACAGAAAGAGCCCATTTGCCAACACTGGGGTAAGCACTGGCTCCCTAGAAAAGAGGAAAGCTGTCCAGAGGAAAATGTAGAGGAGTCAGAACTACAGTTGTTTGTATTCATTGAGTCCTACCCAGAGACCCATCAACTTCCTGCCTTTCCTGGCTACTAACTGTATCTCAAATTAATAAAATAATCCCAGATCAGAGAACCCATCCTAATACCATAATTCAAAGATACTCTTCAGTTTCCTGTAAACTCGTAATCCTTTCTAAAGAAAAGCATTAAATGTAAGCACACATTTGCCTGAAAATGCTTTATTTCCAGTTGCTAAGAGTAACTGCTTATAGTAGGTTAGAGACTAAAGATTTTGATTTGTCTTTCTATGTGACATCACATAATTTCCTTTGCTGAAAACATTTTTCTGTAATGTCACAAGTTAGCAGAATCTCATGCACAGTCAAGTGTTTTCAATTTCTTTGCCTAATTTTCTTTGTACCCAAATTCCAACATCTTTTCAAACTGCTGATTAAACAGGTAGTGTCTTCTCCCTAAGCAAATGTTCAGACTTGTGACAGAACTGGATTCTGAAGTGATTGGAAGTGGACAATGTTTAAAATTAATCTTACGATAGTTTGTGACCAAACTTGAAAGTGAATATGCATTGGAGAACTTAGGGACACCATTTTGATTGAGCACAGCTTACAGGGGCGCTTGGCTGTATGCAGAGTTTGTGTTGTCAATTACAAACCTGAAAACTGACCGGTGGTATTACGTTTGTTAATGTGTCTTTTCATTTATTTCTCTCTAATAGGAAACCGACTCCCTCCACTTTGAAAGCAGGGGATCTGCGCTCAAACGTTAGCCGTTGTCAAGTCTGTATGAGAAAAACATAATGACTTTTGAATTTCAACTAATTTCACACAATATGGTGCTATTCGTTTAACAGCAATGAAGCCTAGACATATATCATATGTACCTCATTGTTGTCCAGTATGAAAACAGTAAAGTGCCTTTTAGGAACTTGCATAACTAACACACACTGCTTTACTGGCCCTGTCCTTGCTGAAGAAGAAAAGAGACAACAAAGATAAGCTTCAAATGTTGACATGCCAAGTGGCACTTTTGATCGAAATGTATGTATTTTTTATATAAATGCAATGCACTGATAGAGTAAAAAGTCAGCGTTTATCCAGAAAAAATGCAAAGGTGCTAGGAGGTATGCAGTTCTGCCTTATACTGTTTGACTCCCCTTTCTCATTCTTGTATTATATATTTCGATTCATTTTTTTTTCCCCAGATAAGTTTGTTGTTGCCGTTATCTAAGTGTCTCAAAATCCCAAACTCTTGGGTATGTACTTATTGTTCCTGTACAAAGCAATACTAGTGTAAAAAAGAGTTTTGGGATTGCAGACTGTGGTTAAGCAACATGTAACCAACCATCTTTTCACAACATAGAGTGCCATCCTGCAAACCTTTGCTTCTGTTTGTAGTCTTTAGTGCTATTGGATTTAATGGGACTACATCTGGAAGAGATTGCCAAATTGGTTTCCCAAATAGGCAAGTAGGTGTTTCTGATATGTTGGTACTATGCAGCTTCTTTATGTAGTAGAACAAACTTTCCTGTGGAATAAAGAATGATCCAGCAATGGTCAAGAAAAAATATATATATAAATATTTTAGTAATTTATATAGATATCAACCATTAGGCAAATCAAGCTCTGAGTTTATCATTTCAAAAAGAAGCTTACGAAAGTTTTCCTCTTTTCAGTGTCATGAATTAGATGTTGAATGCCAAAATATGATGTGAAATGTTCATTTTACATAGGCCATTTCAATGCTGAAGTTGCAGAGACTGAACCCAGGTTAATAGCTATATGTGTTTATTATAGTAAATCCTGCTTTGAGCTTATAGTCTTTATTCTGTATTTAATATTTTTCAGGGTTTTAAACACTACTCACACACTGAATGACTTGATTTTGAAAAGTATAAGGCCTTAATTTTGTTAATATTGTGCCAAAAAATTTCTTCAAAGTGGCCTCAGAAATATTTCTAAAGAATTTCTATGCAACGATACCATTGTTTGAGCACATCTGTGTCCAGAAGTGTTTTATAGACTATTACCATGCAAATACCAAAAGATTTCTGCAAATGCCAAGGCCTTTGTGTAATTTCTTACATGTGTATTTCTTAAGAATTCAAGTTTGTAATAAAACTATTTGTGTAAAAAAAAAAAAAAGGAAGAAAAGAAAAAGTTTTTACTAATGTGTTACTAGCATTCATTTACAGCAATGAATTAGTAATTTCTAATAAGCCACCAATAAATACACACGCTTGATGCAATCCTAGATTATTTTTGTTTTGCACATCTTTCAGATGTACAAAGCATCTTCGAAAGGGGAAAAGAGGACACGGTATCGACACCTCTCTTGTCATCTTGTCAGAACCGGTACTGAGGGAAAAAACACGGATTATGCAGCTTTTGCTGAAATATGTTTGATGTGAATTTGTGACAAAAATCTGCTGACTTCATCTTAGCTCATGGGAAGCAATCAAGTTATCCATATTTTTCACTCTTCCCTTGCATTTTTCATGCACAAATCAGAACTGAATTATAAAGGATCAAAAATAAATTCTCATATAATTTTGCTTTTAAGTGGGCAAAGTAAATCTTGACTCTGGTTGTCTGAAGAGGAAGTGTGCCGTGATATCTTTTTCCTTGTCAAAAGCACATAATTTGTTAATGTTTCACATTGTTTTGCAAAGACGCTGCTGATTCTGCTGCTGTTCTGGACTCATTTTCACTTAAAATCCTTGAGGACATTGGCTGAGGGCCCCTGGGTGGAAACTGGCCATTTCTGTTAGCGCTGATTCTTAACTCTCACGGAAGTTTTGACAGATGATCATTTTATTTATAAATTATCAGTCCTCACAGAAGTCCCTTACCAGCCTCTAAAATACAGGAGTCTGGTTATGTCCCATAAGTCTGATGCAGGGTTTTCCAAAGTGCCACTTGTTATTCGGAGGAAGAGGAGAAGACTATAGAGTGATTTCTTGTGGCGTCTAGGAAGAATTAAGCAGATATTCAGCCTTCTCTAACTTAGAGGATCCAAGCTGCTGCTTAGAGTTTTTAATTGCACTCGGTAGCTTATCTCCTGGTCAGCTGGAGATTTAATTTGCATGGTTCAAATTGTCTCAGAACTGCCAGAGAGTTGAATTTGTAAAGTCCCCTGTATATGTCTAAATCAAATCAAATATGTGCATAAGAAAACAATTTCATTTGTTGGTGAAGGGAGTCCTCACTGTAGCTGAGTGTTCACTAACCTGTGTTTTCTCAACTAGGAGTGTTTTGGAAACAAGGTCCTCTGAAAACTTTCATAAACTATTTGAACTATAGTTTGTCTTACTTATCTAGTAGCAGTTATTTATTCCATAACCTCTGATTCATAACAGGACCTAAACTATTGTGATGTTAAAAATGCTATTTCTAGTTAAGTCAGTGAGTAAACTTTTCAGTGAGTAATACCAATCAGATCTACTGAAAATGCTGTGAGCGCTAGATTTTTATGCCCTGGGTGAGGAAGAGCCCATGTACTAAAGCAGAACAGAAGTATGAAATCCTTTCTTGCTTTCAAAACTCTGTAGGGATCCCATATTCAGTCATTTATGGCTGATACTGTTGCTTCAGTACAGCTCGTTGTGTGAACAACAACTGTAGACACATCATTTGTTCAAACTGTCTTAGATAGGCTTAAATTTCAGGAGAAAGCTTTCCTAAAGAAGCACAGCTTGTTTAGTAGGCCTAACTGTTTTTGAATGCAATACTTGAACTTCCGTGACTCAAATAAATACGTTTCTAAAACAGCAGGTGGTGCCCTTGCTCTCTTTATGGTGAGACTGGTGCTAGCAAGTTTACCCTAACAAATGGCTTGTTCTCTAGGCCACTAAAATGTAAAGCAGCCTGACAGTTCTCTATTTTCCCAAGTGTCTGTCTCCATTCTGATGTGTTCTGGTCACCAGCAGCTTTGCTTCTGAAATGGGAATGGAGCAGTGTTCAGTAAAGAAAAAAATTTAAAAATTTTGTACATCAAAATGAAAATAGAATATCATTACATAATCCAATATATATTTTAAAACAAATGATCTCTTAGCCTGTGTGTCTTTTCTGAACAGATATACATTCCATTTATAATTACAGATTTTATTCTTGTCATATTGATAACTTCCTTGATTAAATACACTTTTTTTCTATGAAGCAGGACTCCTGAGAACAATATCCACATACTAGGCTCCCAGAAAAGCAATTGTATGAAAGCCATACCATTTTATGACTGAAATCATAAATCTGTGTGACTTTTTGAAAATTCCTTTCCTGCTTTTCACGTTTTACAAGCCTTGAGTAATCTGCACTAACTACGCAAGGCTGAGAGAGTTGAGGTTGTTTATCCAGGAGAAGAGAAGGCTCCAGGGAGACCTTATTGTGGCCTTCTAGTACATCAAGGGGGCCTACAGGAAGGATGGGAAGAGTCTCTTTTATCAGCGAGTGTAGAGATAGGAAAAGGTGTAATGGTTTTAAACTGAAAGAGGCTAGATTTAGATTAGGTATTAGGAAGAAATTCTTCAACCATGAGGGTGGTGAGACACTGGAACAGCTTGCCAAGGGAAGTTGGGGATGCTCCATCCCTGGAAATGTTCAAGAACAGGTTGGACAGGGCCTTGAGCAACATGATCTAGTTGCATGTGTCTCTGCCCATGACAGAGAGGTTGAACTAGATGACCTTTAAAGGCCCTTTCCAGCCCAAAGCCTTCTATGGTTCTATGATTCTGTGTAAAACACAGGGCCAGGCACCCGGATCGCAGAGCACCCACTAAACCCAGTAGGCAGAGCGTATACAGCACCTAGCAAAACCAAAGACTCCTAAGAACTGGAAGTCGCAAATGTCGTAGTATCTGCCTGTATCTGCATTCTGTGTTCTGGTGACAGCGACTGGCCATGCCTGCGCTCAGACCTTCAGAAGGAGTCCAGCAGCATTCTTCCTGAGGCTGCCATGGAGCTTGCTCTCTCTCTCTGTTCTTCACGTAGCGGCAGTGATGTGCTGCCTGCTGCATTTCTGCCTCTTCATACAGAAATAACCTTTCTAATGAACTTCACATTCTGAATTAGATAACAGAGTGAGAACGTGAGAGACCAGTGTGGATCCTTAAATCATCAGGCTCAGGCTAATGCTGAGACCAGCGCTGGTCTGTGATACCATTAATCATCATTAAGAAAAGAGGTATCCAGTGGCCACATGGCAGCATTTGGCCTCTCTGTTTTCAGACTGAGGTAAGAGCTTGGAGAAAAGGAAACCATTCCACCCATCTTTTAGTTACAGTATAGTTTATTTAGTATAAACTCGATATTGTGAGTTTGCAATATTGGAAGGAGGGAAAGGGGGTGACTGTACAGCATAATTATAAATTAAAAAATAATAATCAAACTTACTTCTAGCACTAACAGCTGAGCAAGAAGTACCATGTGTTCTTTGTGAAAGATTTACTAACAGAACAACCTCAACAAATAATTTCCTGAAATTATAGTTCTTTTAAACCGTTCTCTTCCATCAGTGCATCGGAAGAAAGCCTTTCCAAAAAATGAAGGGGTGTGTGGTTTTTTGTTATTTCTCTCTAGCAAACAAGCTGTTTGTTGTGTTGCTTGAGGTGTTAATACCTGTGGGAGGATAAATCACTACTGCTTCTCATGAACTCAGAAATGCTGCTGATAGTAAAGATATTCCACCCAGACAGACTCACTAACGCCACTTTCTGTCATCAGCTCCCACTGTAAGAGGATGTTACTCTCAGCTGAATATTCTTACTTACATTTCAATTTTGATTTGTAAAGATACATTTCTTTCCAGCTTCCTAGTGTCTTCAAATCGAAGAGAATAGAGCATTGCTCTTATGTAAACAATCAAAATATTTACAAATGTCTGAATCCTTTAGTTTTACATATGTTAGAGAACTGCCTTCATTTTCCTCTGGCTATATGCAGTCAGCTATATTTATTATAATTGGCGTGTAGAGGACAGAAGACTTGACAGAGTGAAAGTTATAGATTGAACATGATCATTTGATGCTCTGTCAACTCCTGTCTTGCCTAAGCAAACATGTTACATATCATGCAGAGTTGTGGCAGGCTTCATTTGTCTTCTCAGCTCCATAAAGTATGATTTACACCGTAGTAAATAAGCATGTAAAACGGCCTCGGCAGAGGAGAAGGTCCTTGCAGAACAGTTTAAAAGAGCATTGATCAAACCTTTTTATTATTCTTCACACTGAGCTTTTAGACTGGTGTAACTCACTGTGTGCGTTTTCGAGAATGTACCTCTCAGGCTTGCACCAAAGTGGTTATTTCTCCTGGAAGAGGTTCAAAGTGAACAGTGCTAGCACATGCCCAGTGCTCTCTTCTGCCAAAGCTTTTATTATCTTTGTGGGCATAGTATCTGGCAGTGGAAGATGTTCCCTTCTTCCTATTTCCTCTAAGTAATTATAGCAGCATTTTTTCCAGCCTAATTTTGGACATGAACCTGTTTGTCAGATGTGATCAAAGTGGCAACCAAATCATAGGGACTTGAAATGCAATCACGTGGATCCTGTGGCAGGAATTGTTGCTGTGTACCACTTTCAAAAATGTGTCTGGGAATCCCCACAGTAGCTGTGATGCTCAGACACTGATTCCCAGGGGAAGCCTATAAAAGTATTGTTTTATTGTTATACTGAGATTAACCTGCTATTATCATAGCATGGAAGATGCGTTGCAGCATCCACAGAACCTCTGACAGGTAAGAGGGTGAGTACCAGACAATTGAATGAAGACTTTGTAGCTCACCAGGCACATCTACAAAATAAATGACAGATTGCTTTTATTTCCACATAGACTGACTACAGCTTTTTTGCAGCGTTTTTTTACCACTCTTGATCAGCAACTAGGAGCTGTCAACCATCTCTGTTCAAAGCTAATGCCATCTGGGCCTTTTAGCATTGTCCCTGAACTAGGGAAAGGACCTAGCCCAGGGCAGTGAAATATACACCCTGTCTTATTCTCAGCCCTCTTGTTCCCAATAAAAAAACCCCAACAAAACATAGAAAAGAGAAGAAGTTCTGGTGTTCAGTAAAAATACACTACAGCTCTCCTCTTCATCTGTTCAAGGGCAAATCTTACTTCAGGGAAGATGGTGACCTCTTTAAAATGAGTGGGAAAAATCTGAAGTGGAAAACTCATGAAATATTCTCTAGATTGTATATTCATATAACAACAGTTACTGAGAGTAAGAAAGGTAGTACCTGAAATGCTGTAATCACCTACAGTTAAGAGGGAATTTGAGGGATTCCCTATAAAAAGGGGGATTTCTTTACAGGAAAGCTACAGAAGTTATGAAGGCCAAATTGAAAAAAATATAGAAATCACTTTGGCTGTGTAGTATCTCCTGAGCACAACTATGTATATTTGAAATAAAAATCATATTCAGATCCCAAGGTTACTGCAGTTGCTAGTGGTGCAAATCCAAAGCACAGCATTTCCTAGAGGAAGGTGCTGCAACCTGGGGATCAGAGTTACAAATAACTCTGCAGAGAAAATAATTTAGATGCTGCTCAGATGAGGTGCGTTGAAGGCCCTACAAGGTTTTATTTAGAGCCACTTGCTTTTTGTAAATAAATAGGTAAGAATGTGTATGATCCTTCTTTTACAGTATCAAGGTTTAGGGCCAGGGCTATTCACTAGACCTATAACAGATGCTCTCTATTGGCCCCTCTCCCTTCCCAAAGGGGAAGAGAAAGGGAATAAGGGACAGAGACCAATCAATTAGAAAACTAAAACAGCTTTAATGAAAATTATAAAAAACCTTGAATATCATAGAATGCCTTGGGTTGGAAGGGACCTCTAAAGGTCAACTAGTCCAATCCCCATCTAGTCAGTTTTTCAGAGAAAAACTGAGTAGGTCCTACTAGTCAAAGCCTCAGATTGTCTGAGGATATTTGCAAAGAGGATCTGGAAGCTGTGGCCAGGGGCTTGAAAACCACCACTATGAAAAATATGAGCTCTTCTGTGTAGCTTTAGTAGCAATATATTTTTATGTATGTTTTGTCCTGATCCATTGTAGTCAGAGAAATGCAGGCATCACATGTATATAAATAACTGTTAGCAAGAAGTAGATTAGTAGATTTCTTTCCAGAAAGAGTACAGTGGAAGATTTAAAACTTTTTCTCCTCTTTTTCAGGCAAATTGCAGAAAATCACAGAGACAGAGAGAGATATTTTGTAGTTGTTTGTTTGCTCTTGCAAGGCACTGAACATGACCCCTCAGGAATGTGTAGGAGAGGAAATGAAAAGCAGACGTGGGAAGCTGAAAAAGCAGCACTTCTCCTCTATCATTAAGTATATAATAAGGTAGATTACATCAGTTGTTGGCCTAGTCTCCCTGGTGAACAGGTGTCATAGATACAGCACTGTCTAATCAAATATTAACTCATCATGTGGCAGCAAGTACTGGGAGAGGGAACATGTAAGATCATCTATCTCCTTTCACATGCAGCCAACTTTTCCATGAGGCACTAAGGTTCAGTAAAGGACATTCTTGTAATTTTTATGGAGTGAATCTGATTTTATGTATTTGCATAGACTTGTGACAATTTTTTTCTGCTTCCTATAAGAAAGTCTTTTAGACGCTAATATATGAACGACCACAAACTCAGACAAATTGCTATGTTTATGTACATAGTTATAAAGCAAACCCATAGCAGTTTAGTAGTAACTATCTTCAACTATTACTTAAAATAAACTGATATACCAGATTTTATTATTCATACATTTCTATGTTGTTTACAATTGCGAATCAATACTATTGCTCCCATTTTGCAAGCAGGAAAAAGGAAAATGAAGTTACATGCAGTTAGTGCAAAAAGAAGTCAATCCTTTAACTCCTAGACCTGGTCTGTCTCTGCTAGATCATAGTCTGCCCCAAACAATGTGGCACTCTTGAACAGTGGTGAAAAAAAAAAAATACTTGTTTTAGTTTTGACTATTCTATTGCATTTATTAGATTTTTTATGTTATGCAACCTTATATAGAATCCAATGTTGCAGTAGTTTTAAATGACAGCTGGATCATTTATGTGGGTATTGTATATAAGATGTCAAATAACATGAGAGGAGGCACCTGATAAGAGTTGCTTTCTGTCTTCTCAGTCACTTCCCTGGAGAAGAAAAAAATCACTAACATATCCAAAGTAGTGCCTCAAAGTGAACTAATGATAGGTGAAATGAGGCAGAATTTTTTTGAGGAAAAGCAGCATATTGTCTTTCTCTCTTTTTCTTTTAGCTCCAGGAAAAGTCAATATAAAAGGAGAAACAATGGCTAGGAGAGGTTGTTCTGGATGACCAGATACCCTGACATATGGACTCTTACAAGTTTCCTCTTTGATCCATCCCAGCTGTCCCTCTTCTGAGAACAGAAGCCTAAACCTCCTCCACACAGTTTCAAGGAGGGGGCTAAAACCTCTTCCTGTTTCATAGAGAAAGGACTTAATAAATCGAGTGTAAATTGACCATAAAATAACTCCACCTGGAGACTCCTTAATAACCACCAAAGGAGGAGATTTGGAGCTGGGTTTTTTCAATAAAAATGTAGGTGAAAAAAAATGTGTCAAGTGTTAAGACCTGACAAATTTGCATAGTTATTTGGTGGGATTGCCTAAGCTGGCAAGACTGAAGAACTAAATGCTTTCCATCCCAGGCTGTGTTAGCACTTACTGAAAAGTAATGCACAGCTGTTGGCCATAGCTGTAGTTTCCTGTTATGAGATATTAGCCTTCTGTGTTCTGGTGGGGTTCTTATTATGGATTATATAGATATAAATAGTACCTTTTTATATACAGCTATAAAATCAAGTTATTTTAATTATATTTTGCATCTAAGAACTATTGTCTCATCATCTGTACTACTTGTTCAAACCATTATTAAAATTCAGCTGACAGAAAGGTGAACCTAATGTGTTTAAGAGCTAAGAAGTCCTGCTCTGTAGTTTTAATTACTCAGTGAGGGTGGGAGAAGTGCCAAGAGCTGGAGAGATCTAGGTGCAAATTTTAGCTCTGACTCAGCTCCACCTTGAAGGGAGGTACAGGTGCAGACTGTTCCCTCTCCACCCTGCATGCTTTTGGGAAGAAGCCCAGAGGCACAGGAAAGGGCGGACAAGCTGATGGTGAGCTCCAGCAGGTTCATGATGTGGGCGGTCAGTGAGTTAATACCAGCAGGTGCATTGTGGGGTAAATTTGCTCTAGGTTTGGGACCTGGCCAAGGTGCACGGCCTACAAACAACACCTGCCCCATCATGCAAATACAGCTGGTGTCATCCCACTCTGCTTCTGCACAAGCCAATGTTAGTCCACGGAAGCAGAGCTGGAGAAGCTTGAGTACCTTGAAAAATTTGTTGTGATGTATTTAAAAAGGGTTCAAAACAAGCTCTTCTAGGCCACCTGTTGATGGTAAAGCCTTGACAATTCATTTGAGGCTAATTGAGGATGTGTCCGTGGGTTCTGTATTGTATCACCTTCAACATCTTTTGGATACCTTAATGTGACGGAGCCAGTGAAAGGAGACAGTCTTCTTAAACTCTCACGTCTGCAAAGGAGACCAGTAAGAGCTTGTCATCAGTTTTCATTAACACTAAATATTTTAGCAAGCTTTTGCCATTTTAAGTATTGTGGGGAAAACAAAGCAGTCATCTGCCTCCTCTAGCAATTTTCATAGCTCATGAGACTAATCTCTCCTGTCAGGCAGCTGCGTAGCTTTTTCACTCTTTATAGCTGACAGCCTTTTTGCATTCGGTATTGAATGCACAGGCTTCAGCCTTATGCTGCAAAGAATATCCTACATATTTTAATCACTTCCTAGAATCACTCACCTTTTGAAAGAGGCACAGCGCTGCACTGCGAAGCACTGAAAGGAGAGCGTTGAGTCTACAGGATTCTTGCTCTCCAGAGGATCTGTTGGCAGAAGCGTAATGCTCTCAGTGAAAGGCACTGAGAACAGGCTCTGGTGTGATCTTGGTGAACTTGTGATCCTTATTTTATTTTATTCTCAGCATGAGTTGATCTAAATTTGAATTTATTTATTTATTTTAAATAGCTGTATTATTGGTGGTTCCTGGAGGGCTTGTTACAGAAAAAGAAGCAGGATAGTAATATTCTCTTTCTTTCTTTTTCTTACCTTTTTTGGTGTGGTTTTTTTTTGTTGTTGTTGTTGGGGGTGTGTTTTTTTTGAGAAGTAGAGACTCATTACCAACAGAGAGATTCTGCTGCAGTAAACTTGTACTGGTGGGACAGGTTTAAGCACTTAATCCTTTTGCTGCTCCTGTTATAACAATTCCTAGAATACGGCAACACTAACAGGATGTTTTTCATAGAGATTAAAAAAGATTATTCATTTCAGTGACTCATCTCCAGCCAGTCCATTGTTGAATGCTGTGGCTGATTATATAGTGTGTTTTCCTGATGAAAGGAAAGCAAACTGAAGAGACCTGTTCCTTTGCAGCCACTGTCTATTCTGACCTTTGCTCCCTCTTATCAATATAATGGTTAAAAATCCCGACGAAGTCTAGCTCCATGTGTTAGCCCAAGCATTGCTCTCTCCCTGTCCTGTACCTCTACAGACTATTCAGAAACAAACACTACAACATCACACAATGTCCATTTCTCTGTTTGGCTTCAGAGTGTAAAGTCTGTGTGTATTAGGGGCACATCCTCACCTGGTCCTGCTTAGAAGTTAATTCTGGGAAGAATAGGCCCAAGAATATTTTCTGCAACAAAAGAAAGTCCCCTTTTGACAACATAACAAGAGCAGCTGAGTGAAAGCAGGAGAGCAAGTGAAATACTTCACAAAAAGATACAAAGGTATCTTGCTTCCTTACAGCAAAGCAAGAATTAGAGTGCTAAGTAAGGCTCTCTGTTCTCATGCTCCTCTACTACATGTCTAAGTCAGACCCTTCTCTAAGGGCAAGCTATAAACTTCTGATTTAATTCATCTTCTGTCCTCTTAGTCTGCTTGAAGAAGGTTTAAATAGCAAGGACAAACAACAGAAGCCTTTGCTATAAAAAAAATACAGCCTAGCTTGGAGTGTCTCTTTTACAATTAAACAGCTTCTTACCTTTCACTTAGCGCCAAGGGTTTCTCTGTGAAAAGCTTGCCACTTAGATATTTTTGTGGAGGAGAAAGTCATCTGGCTCTCTAAGAACTACTTTAATCTTTCAGTTTTGTAGGTCTTCTGGCTTGTTACCTACTACTTTATGGACATGGATTACCAGAAGTCTTTTGAAGTATAATGAATGCATACATTTGAGATAACTTTTTGGGATATGTTCTGTAAGTAACTAATTGTACCCAGTAACAGAAGTAATTTTCTTACATTGTAAATAAAACAGAATTCAGTTAACGATCACGGAGCAAAAATTGCTTGGATGAATGACTTTCCTGTGAAGCAGGAAATATATGTTCTCTTGCCATCATTGACAGGGTACATACTGCCATCTGGGTTCCCTGAGAAAGCACCTGGCTTGCTTCCTTACCTGCTGCTCTCATCCTTTCTCAGTGGCCACATTAAAGTGCACTATAAACACAAAAATGTCATCAAGTGCCAAGCTTTCAACCTTACATAATGCCATTTGCTTTTTGGTTTTTGCGATATGGTTGGTCATCCCTTTTTTGTAGGTGGAGGAGCTGATGCAAAGATGCCCACAAGCCATGGGCTGGGAGTAGAGCTAGAGCCCAACTTCTTCACATACTCGGTGCCTAATCTGAGGCCACATCCACACCTGCTGCTGTCGTTGTGTCCGCAATTACTGCCAGTACTCTACAGCTGTATAAAAATATTCCTTCTGAAATGCTGAAGCAGCTGAAGAGACCGTATGATAATAGTACATTAATATAATGATTTATGCTGCAGTGCTAACCCAAAGCCAGTTATAGCTAACATTAAAAGCACTTCTTCTGCTCCACTTTCTTCTTCTGTGCCAAGGTAGCTGAATGCTGGTGAAGTGTCTGATTTTACACATGCTGTCTGATATGTGTCTACGTGTAGGTCACCAAGAGTACATTAGGAATGCAGTGACATTTGTCATTCAAACTATCACATCAACCAAGCCACTGCGAGCGTTAATTATTTCACAAGTGACTGCACTCAGTTATGTGTCTGAGATTGGCACATTGCCAAAGAACAGTGGGGTTTTTTCAATGAGTCAAAATTTTCTTTCTACACCAGTACCCTATTATATGGGGTCATGGTCCTTAGATGGTTTCAGAGGAATGTGAAGACACATCGAGTAACAAAACAAAATGAGGTTAAAATTGCGAGCTCCTAGCTGTCCTATGTTTTCTTTCTTTCTTTGTGGCAGATTGCTGAGGTTCCTGCTACACTATTCAATCTTGCAGGAGCTGAAAGACAAGAAGCTATTTCATTGCCCACAGGAACTCAAGGGGATTTGTATTATAGTCAAGTAGCAAGAAGCCATTTCGGTTGGTGCCGTTGCCAGGAAGCTCACAGTATAGTTTAAGTCTTTGTCATGAATCCATGAAGTTTTTACTTACCATAGGCTGAAGCGAGAACCATAAACTGTAGTAAAAATCAATATAACTTAGTAATGTATTATAGAGAGAACAAACAGGATTTTTATAGAATTTAGGAACAAATTGTCTGTTGACTACTGCTGATGGCTTAATTTCCATTTCATTCTGTGAACAATAGGACATATGGCCAGCTGGGATTTACCAGATACTTCCAAAGCGTTGTTATTTCCAGTCAGAAATGCTATCTGCTGTGAAGTCAAATCTCCACAGCGGCGGCTGCTGAGTCTTTGCACTCTGCCAGAGTAAAGGTGCTACCCTGATCATGTGTAGCCCAACTGGAGCCGCTGCTATGACAGGGAGCTGAGCAGAGGTGGGGTAGCCTGGAAACTCTGTCCCTGGTCATTATGTTCATTGCTGCTATAAAAAGGCTTCAGACAATTATGAATTTTGTCAGAACATTCTAATATGGATGGAAGGAGAAGGTCACTTTGAAAATAGCTCATATTTATTTATCTGTAAATGCTCATAAGTAATTATACACATACACCAGATGCTAGGCTGGCTGTGCCCTTTGTTCTTAACTCAGGCAATTAAAACAAAAAGAAGAACGTCCAAGTGATATAGTTTTAATAATCCCAAAGATTAGCAACTGATCCCAAACCGTAATGAATTTTCCATCAGCATGACTTGTAGGTCACTGTCACTATAAATCTAGTCCAATGAAGTCCATTACCCAAAGGAATGCTCATGGACTGCACAAAACCAGAACTGAAGCCAGGGTCAGTGGTGAGAAAGCAAAAATAATAAAACATTGTTGGAAGGTGCTGTATTGACAATCTGTAGATGGCAGTGCACTCAGCTACTACCCACACACTCTGCAATGAAAATACCTTTAGGAGGTAAACATCTGTCATCTTTTCCTTTTACATCATTTTCTGTTCCATTCCATCCTAATAATACAAAGTCTTAGTGCCACATGGCTCCTAGAGTCCTTGTCTTTAATCACAAATGTCCTTTGAATGAGTGTTAGGCATAATGCATGAAAAGACTCGAACCTCTGCTCAAGTACCTGAATTCTGGACAAAATGGTTCCACCTCTGTGACTCTATATAGAGAAACATGTGTAAGAAAATGGGAAAAAAATCCTCTGGTCAGAGCATGCCTTTGCTAAGTATGTTATAGAAGTGCTGCCAACATAGCATGAAGTACCAAAAAAGTCAGTCCTAAATTTCTCTTTGTGACCCACAGGTACCTGAGGCCACATCCCATAGAAGTCTGAGTTTCTGGTGAAGTTGAGGTATCTTAAGACCATAACTGTGAACCAGAAGCTTTCTGTTCAGAAGCCAACTGAACTGGGAGGCAAGAGGAGTAAAACAGATTACGTTAAACCATGTCGTGACTAAACACTGACATGAAACCACGACCTGAGTGAATTTCTGAAATGGTACCAAAAACATATCCATGAGACCAAATGCACATTTGACACTGACTCATGCAATGTTATAGCCTGGATGTGTGGACAACTAGGTTGGTAAGAAACCTGTTGAATGGTCAGGCTCAGTGTAACAGTCAGGGGATCATTTTCTGCCTGGAGCATGCCGCTGGGTAGGTACCTCAGAGTCTATCCTGGGACCTGTGCTAATGTTGGTATCAGTGACCTGTAGGAGGTTGCGGAGTGCACTCTCATCAGGTTCACAGATAATGCCAATTGGGCTGGCCAGTACTGTCCATGGAAGGGTCATCATTCGAGGCTCCTAGGCAGGCTGGAGGGATGAGCCAGTAGGAATCTCATGAAATTCAAGAAACCAAATGTAAAGTGCTGCACCTAGGAAGGAAAGAGTCTCTTGCAATCGTACAGACTGGGGACTGACTGCCTAGGGAGGAGATCTGGGGAAGGGGCTCTGAGGCAGTGAGCTGGGCAGGAGCTGCCAGTGAGCTCTGGCAGCAGAGATGGGCAGCAGCATCCAGGGCTGCAACAGCAGAAGCATTGCCAGAGGCTTGGGGCCTCTACCCAGCAGTCATTGTTATATCACATCTGGATGCCATGTCCAGTTTGGTGCCCACCAATGCAGGAAAGATGCGCATTACCTGGAGTGAGTTCAGTCTCGTGACACTCAGGGCTGGAGCATTGCTGAAGCAGAGGCCAGGGCAGCAGGGCTTGTCCAGCCTAGGGCAGAGATGGCTTCAGGGGCACTTCACAGTCACCCCAGTGCCTACAAGGAGGGGATGCGGAGGTGGCATCCAAGCCCTTCCAAGCTGTATGTGGCAGGGCAGCAAGGTACAGCAGGCATGAACTGAAACGAGAGAGATTCGGACTTGGTACTGAAACCTTTCCCCCATGAGGAGAGGCGGGCCAGGGGTCAGGCAGAGGGATGGGCTGCCCACAGAGGTTGAGTAGGCTCCATCCATGGGAGGGTTTCAAGACCCGGCTGGGCAAAGCCATGTGCAACCTGGTCTGACCTCACAGCTGGCCGTGCTTGGAGCAGGGGTGCATAAGGGACTCCTTGAGGTTCCTGCCAGCACAAATTACTTTATATTTCCATTGTTCTAACCAGCAATATTAGATATAGGAGCATGAAGAATATTTCTCTCTACACTGGTGATAAATCTTGACTGGGGACCGTAGCCCAGACCTGTACATCTTGACCACTGACATAAATTAGTGTACACTTTATTCACTCAAAAGTGTTTAAATAAAGCAGATGCTGTTGCTTGTTTTTTACCATGAATGGCAAATTCATCACAGAGTATTTTGATGTTTCTTCTCAAATATAGGACAAAGATCAGAACTAAGACTTCTGCTTTTTTTTTTTTTTTTTTCCCCCACTGTTTACAGTATCCTGTAATGGACCTGAGTGTGACTTAAAGAGTACATTTTGTTTCTAATTTGTTCTCTCTTTTTTTAAGCTCTGTTATAATTTTTGATTTAATTGGTCATTCATTGTGACTGATGACATTTTGGTGACTCCTTCAGCTTCCGCTATCTCCTTCCTTTAAAGTTAAAACTTATCATCACTGACATTTTCCTTTCTTTCTTTTCCAGATTCCAAATATTGATTTTGAGGATTTCTTTATCACTTTGCATCTTTTTCTTTTTAATCCATTGCTGTTTTCATGACTACTCAATCAGTTCTTTATTTAGCATCCAAGAACTAGTCCTGAAACATTTCCTTGTGTGTTTTTTTAAAGCATTGCTTGCTCTCTCTATATACATTCCAGTCTATAACATTGTCAATTACTTTAAACATTTAAAAATTTGCTGCTTGAAGCTTGGTAAAATATACTGTTGGTTAGTAGCAGCACCGTGGTCAAATAAATTTAACCCAATCGTGATCATTAATATACAGGCAAGCATAAATTTTCAAAATTGGCAGGGAATATTTGCTTGGACAGCAAAATGAGCTCTAGTGTGGCAACTCTTACTGTTCCCTTGCATTAATATTTTAGTATCTCTGTAGTTATTTTACCTAACTCTTCACTCAGATGTAACTACTTGCATTTTTTCAGACTCCCATGACAGAATATCTGACATCACTCTTGTCGCCACCATCTAAGAAAGTTAAGACCTTTTTTAAACGTTCTTGAGGTAGTTCCTACAATGCAGCTAACACATGGACAAGGTGACCTCCAGGGATTCCTTCCAACCTCAACATACTAATTGTACTCATGGTTTCAACCATAGTATCTTCAAGAACTCCTTCAGTATTACCTGTGCTCACTGTTTCAAGTTTTGTGTAACACCTACCCTAACATTTTTTGACTGCTTCTCGCTGAGGACATTATAAATGGAATATAAAAGCCTGTGCACTTCAAAGTCCCTTGAACCCTGAGGGTATCATGGTTAACAGAAATGGGTTTCAGGTTCAGAACCAGTATCTGTTGCCTTAGTCAGTGAGATTCCATGGACTCACTGCTTTAGACCACAGTGCTGGTGCCACAGCCTTCCTGAACCCCTAGTTACCAAAATGCTTTTCCTTGTTAGCTGGGGAAGCACTGGTTTCTAGTTAAACGTAGAGCAGGTACCGTGGCAGGAGAGTAAATTGAACAGACACAGGAATGGAGAGTATAGTATTCTGAAAAAAAAAAAAAAGTTCTGTGAAGATCCTCCCATGGTGTTCTCACCGTCCTTTCATATCCTTGGTTTGATCAGTGATACTGTACTATGTTGTCATTCCTTCCTCAGCCTAATTTTCTTTTCCTTACGCAGCTGGAGTCCAGGCTGCAAAACACAGGTCTCTTTTCCTCATCACATGCCAGGGCTGTAGCTTTCCCACCAGTGTATGATGCCTTCAGCACAGCATAGCTGCTGCAGTGCACCAAGGAGTCTGCAACTCCTACTCCTGCTGCACTGCTCTGTGATCGCTCTGCTGCTTCTGCACCCCCTCCCCATCAACTGCTTCAACCCACAGGCTGAGAAATGGCATTCGCAGCATTTTTAAATGCTCCAGTAAGTAAAACTTAACATATGTAGTTAATAATTGATCTTTATTTTTATTAACTTAGCGCTAGAGGTTCAGAATAAGGGACTCTTGAATCTTCAGAGAAATAAAAAAGCAGGGGAGATGAGGAAAGGTGTGCTCACTCCATTACTGACTGCATTCCAGCTACTGACACATCGCTGGGCATAACTCACAGCAGCTACAGGAACTCTAGCTGTAATTTAAGGCTGTTTCTCAGGCATTTTCCACTGGCTTCAGATCCTCCAGACTTATGAGCTCTACAGTTGTTCCCCACTCTACCTTGGAAACTTCTCCACCAGGCTTGTGGAAACAGCCACCTATTTTGGCCCTGACCTACCTTTTTTGGATAGAATCAGACCTCTGAGGCTCATGCAAATTCCCTAAATGGTGCTTATTTGGGGATACGTGGGAGCGATGCTGAATTGACCCCTTCCAGGTTCTTACTTGTATACATATGTGGTATACATGAATGTGTCTGGATGTGTGGAGGTATCTTCAGCTTCTCTCAGATGCAGGATGTATCTGTGCCTTAGTGAGATAAAGCAGCCCCCCTTAATGAAGCTGACGTCTACACTGTTGAGGGAAAAAAACCAGTGAGCTGAGCTTAACAGAAAAAGAGCTCTCCACCTGTGAACCATCCAGATGTGGGCGTCAGGGACTTTTGCTCAATTTGTAATCAAGTTTGCACAGATGCCCATGATTTTGAGGAACTGGACAAAGTGTGGTGAGCAAGGAAACTGTAGCTGAGAAAAAAGATAAAGTAAAAAATATCTGATCTCATTGGCAGTTAATTAGAGTGTTGTTATTTATGGTAAAGTATATGGGGTAAGGCCATACCTTTGAGAGTCCATACCACTGCGAAACAGTTAACATCCAATCACACAGCATCAGGCTTTGAATCAGATTTTGAAGTCAAACCTTGTGGGAAAGAGAAAGTTACCCTTGTAATGCAAAGATGCATAGAAGAGAGATGCTTCTGTGTGAATTCAGCATCCGATGCAAAGTAAACACATGCTGGAAACAAAAAAGCCTTCAAGAAAAGTACATAAAATGAAAACACACATATTGCCTGCTTCATTTCACTAAGTAACATAGGCTGAATCTTACCTGAAGGATGCATTTCTAAAGAGTGGATGCATTTTTAATGTATTCATATCTCCTCTCATTCAGAGAGTGTACTCTTTTTTTTTTCCCTGCAGTCTCTGAGAGGAGATAATTCACCATTCAGGCTCACACTTCTAGCTCCCCATGTGCTGGAGCCCTGTACACTTGTTCTGCATCTCACTGTCATTAAAAAGAGATGAAACATCAGCACAGAGGAGAAGCCTAGCGGTGGCGTTTTACTGTGTGTCGGTGCTATAAATCGCAGCAGAGCTATGGAGTAGCTCTAATCCCTGGATCCAAATAGCTACCATAGAACAAAGCACTTTGTTGTCATTTAAATGGAGCACCTCTATATTTACAAGCTTCCATGAAGACACCCCCAGTATTAAAATGATCTGAAGTGAAGCTCCTATCAGCCATTTGGGCCTATTTGCATTCATATCCTAAATGTGTGAGTTTCTTAGGAAAGGGAATATTGGCAAAGCTTTAAATGACTTCTTACAGCAGCTGATTAAAGAAGAGACAGAGAATAAATGAACCAAACTCTGCCCAATAAGCCCTTGCTAGTGTCCATTTTCACCCTGACAAAGAGATAACCTACAGAGCTGAGCCACCTGAAGTGAATTAATTTGGACACTTGGGACAGTCCGGGAAAGACGTTTCTCCAAGAGACACGTTTACACTGATATGTAAAATATGAAGTTATCCCTACAGATTCCCTAGAATTGCTCACTGACTTAAAAGCTACTACATAAAGTTACTTTATTATTAGCTATGGAAACCTAATAACTATTAAACACAGTAACGTGGTGACTTCTCAAATTGCAAGATCCATATTATTTGGGTCAATTCTATTAAATCAAAGGTCTTATCAAGTGAATTTAGCTATACTTTTAAGAATCCTTAGCATAAACTGAAACTAGCTGTCCTCCACTATCCAGAAGCTAATCATTAGCTAGATACCAGACAAAGAAGACCTCTGTCAGAGCCCTTGGCTCAGAGCAGTTTCTGAAGAAAACCAGACACTATCGGGGAAAAAATATTACCTGCATGAAACACTCTGAGTGGCAGAAGGAAGTAGCTAAAACAAATAGAGCTGAAATTTCCTGGAAATTTGGAAGGCAAATGTCTTGAACAGTCCTTCATTCTGTATCTGTGTTTTGCGCTGATGAACCTGTTAAGATTTGTCATATATGCCAAAAAGAAAAATCAGGTGAAGTGAAGCAGCTCATGCTGATGTCACAGAAAAAGTCTGCATCCTGGGGCAAAGGAGACAGATTTGCTTGTTAAGGAGTATAGGGCTGTAAAAGATCTCCGGATCTTCTATACGTTAAATGGAAAAAAACCCCTGTATCTTTGTTGTAAGATCTTATTCTTGCTGTAAGGATATCATCTTATTAAAAGACACTACAGCTAAAACAGGTGGTTGTACGAATGAAACCTGGTTCTACTTCACATGTTATTTTAGTAAGTGCAACTTTGTCCTGGAATTTCAACTCTTTTTCTAATACTGAAAAGCTAGTGGGGCTGTGCAGCTGGACAGTGGGGCATAGTCTAGTGGATGTGAACTCAGGCAGAAAGAAAGGATCAGACATTTAACCAAACAAATCTAGCTTGGTAGGAAATGGTCCTAGATAATAAAATACTGATTAGAAAAGACAGGATCATAGAATCATAGAACTGTTTCAGTTGGAAAAGACCTTTAAGATCATTGAGTCCAACCACTAACCTAACACTGCCAATCCCACCACTCAACCATGTTTCTAAGAACCTCATCTATATATCTTTTTTACCCCTCCAGGGGTGGTGATTCCACCATCTCCCTGGGCAGGCTCCATACAAAACCATTCTAAAACTACACCAATGAAGACTGCATTGTTCATTCCTGTTATTCTAACACACGTAAGAATGGATGCAGCATGAAAAGCAGATCTACAAGCCACAGTGAACCTGGGTCTATGTGAAGAAAGAGCTGATTTAAGACCAAAGATCAGTAGGCACTCCCACACTTCTGTTAGGACATGGCTCTAATCACGTAGTGGGCTGAAACTTGCTTCACATCCACACTGGATTGAAGA
>WEIS01059928.1:500-22518 GCA_013389965.1 Todus mexicanus
CACTGGGACCAGTATGGGCATGACAGAGGCACTGGTACCGGTATGGGTGTGACAGTGACACCAGTACTGGTGCCGGTGCTGGTACCAGTATGGGCGTCACAAGGACACTGGTACTGGTATGGATGACAGGAGTGCTGGTACTGGTACCAGTGCAGATGTGACAAGGGCATTGCTAGCAGTGCTGGAGCTTGTACCAGTATGGATGTGATAGTGGTGCTGGTACCAGTGGTGGTACTGGAACCAGTATGGCTGTGGCAAGGTGTTGGTACTGGTACTGGTACCATAGCGGTGTGACAGTGGTCCCGGTACCAGTGTGGGTGTGATCAGTATGAGCGTGATGGGGTGCTGGTAGCAGTGCCAGTGCTGGTACCAGTATGGGCATGACAGGGGCAGTGGTACCAGTATGGGTGTGGCAGGAACTGATCCTGGCAGAGGCTTAGTGAGGGAACCAGTACCAGTGCTCATACTGGTGCTGTTGCTTGCATGACAGGGGCACCAGTACTGCTTATTTTACTGGTACAGTCATTGGCATGTTAGGGACACCAGTACACATACTGGTGGTTGTGGTCATGGAAGGAGCACCAGTACTGGTGCTCATACTCTTGAGAGTGTTACAGGGGGACCAGTATCCACACCTGTACTGGTGGCATTGAAGGCACAGCAGGAGCACCAGTGCTTGTACTGGTGCCACTGTGGACATGACAGGGACACCAGTACTTGTACTGGTGCTGCTCTTTACATAACAGGGGCACCAGTACTGGTATTGTACTGGTACCATTGAGAGGACACTGGTATCAGTAATGGTGTGGGATCGGTGGAGCGCTGGTACCAGTGCAGGGCTCATAGTGGTACTGGTGCATGTGTGCAGCAGGGGGACTGGTACCAGTACCGCTGTGACGTTGGTAGGGTTTGGTACTGGAACTGGCACTGGTGTGGGTATGACCCTGGAGCTGGTACTGGCACTGGTGTGGGCACAATGAGGGCACTGGTTACCAGCGGAGGCAGAGCGCAGGCACCACGGCGGTACCAGTACGGGCAGCACTGGTACCAGAATGGCACTGGTAGGAGAGTGGGCAAGGCCAGGGTGCAGCTCCCAGTGCCAGCACTGAAACAGAGGGGTGTGGGCATGGTGCCGGAGGGCATGGGCACGGTGCTGGTCCTAGCACAGCACCGGTGCCAGCAGGCGCTCTCTCTCGCAGGGCGTTCTTCTGGCTGGTGTCACTGCTGCTCTCCTCCCTCATCTGGTTTATCGCTGTCAAAGCCAGCGACCCCCGGGACGAGCCGTTGCAGAAGGGGCTCCTGATATTCGGGGTGATGTTCTCCGTGCTGCTGCAGGAGGCCTTCCGCTTCCTCTACTACAAGCTCCTCAGGTAAGGGCATCTCCCACCCTGCTCCAGGGCTGCCGGCCGTGGCAGGTGACAGATTTCGGCTAGGAGCTCTTCTCCTGGGCTGGAGGAGATGCCAAGCGTGGCACGAAGCCGCCTCAGTCGGTGCTGGGTGGTACCTGTGCCGGCGTGTTGGCCTTGAGTGGGTCTCGGGTGGTGGAGAAGAGCAGCGCTAAGGTGTGGAGGGTTCAGGGCTGAGGTGACATGGTATTGTCTCTCTGATTTGGGGACATGTAGGCTGTGGGTTTGGGCTGCTGCAGGACATGTCACATCCTCTCTACCCTGGTGACAAGCGCCAGGAGTGCTCCTGCAGCTTGGGGGGACACCAGGAAATGCCTGCTTGCTGTGTGGGGGACAGCGAAGGGTCAGGGATCTGCCCTCACCTCTAGCAGGTCTTGTTCCTTTCTGAGGGTCGGGTTTGTGTGAGCAGAGACAGCCTGGAGGTGGTTTTGGGCCTCTGTGGGGCGGCGCATCACCACCAGGCCCCTGCTCGGTGCCCTGACCAGCCCAGGGCAAAGTCTCGGCGCAGCCTCAGCAGCTCCCGGCCTCCTTGGCACGGCCTTGTGCTGCCGCCAGGTGAGCACGCTCTGCCCCGTGTCCTGCGCTCAGGCAGATGGGCGGACAGACACTGCGCTGAGGCTGGGCAGATGGTCAAGGGGAGGTGACGCTGGGGTCAGCATCCCTCATACCCCGCAGCCTTCCTGACGGGCTGGGCGCTGACAGGGCGCTGAGGGACGGGCAGGAGGCTGGGTGTGGAGGCGGCACCGCTGCCTGTGGCAGGGCAGTGCCGGAGGCGGGCAGGCAGAAGGTAGCAGAGCTCCACTGAGCAGCCTCTGACACAAACCTCTGAGTTCCGTGTGCCCTGTGGACCTCTGGTTGCAAGCACTGACGTCCTCCCTGGGCTGAGGAGCCATCTGGCATCCTCCAAACCCTTGGCTGATAAAAATTACAAAGCGCGGCTACACCAGTTTCTCTGCCCAAATGATTTTTCGAGCTCTTTAAGCTCTTCCCTGCACCTCCTCCGTTTTTCGCCAACATCTTCTAAGAGCTTTAATGTGGAGATCAGGTGCATCCTCCTGGCACACGCCTCCCACGCCTGCACTGGGGCTGTTTTCCATGTGGGGGTGCTGCTCACTTTGCATCCGATGACCCGCTCGCTCTAGCCCTGTTCTGCAGGGCTGCCTGCCTCTTTTGTTCCTCCACGGAAAATATTTCTGTGTGACTTCACATGGTTTTCAGCTGTGTGGTTTGTCCCGTGGTTCGGGACGGCCGCGTGGATGCTCTCTGTGGTTGCAGCTCAGTGGTGGGGAGGTTCCAAGGAGGCTGGGATGGCACAGCCCGAGACCTCAGTCCCGTTTGCTCCATCCTGGTGCCGCACAGCGCCTCAGCAGGTGGCTGGGCGGTGCCAGGCTCCAGCATGCTCTCACCCCACAGGAAGGCCATTGAGGGGCTAGTAGCTCTCAGCGAGGACGGCTGCTCCCCGATTTCCATCCAGCAAATGGCATATGGTGAGTGGGGCTGCAGGGGAGCCTGGGCGGGGCTGGACATGCTGCTGGGGGGGAAATGGAGGTGTCTCACACCGAAGCTGGTTGGGAGGTGCCTGGGGAGGCCGTGGGAGGCTCAGGGTCTGACAGTGTCCCTGTCGTGGCAGTGGCTGGCGTGGGCTTTGGGCTCATGAGTGGCGCCTTCTCCATGATCAATCTCCTGGCCGATGCGTTGGGGCCTGGCACGGTGGGCATCCACGGGGATTCACAGCTCTACTTCCTGACCTCAGGTGAGCAACCAGCACCCTTCACTTGTGTCTCCTCACCACAGAGGCAGTAGTCCCAGAGGGACTGGAGTCTACCTTCCATGCTCTGCCCTCCATGCTCTCCCCTCCATGCTGCATCCTCTACCCATCTGAGCCTCTTACAATCCTGTCACATCTCTCTGTGCCAAACCCTGCTTTCTGTCCCCTGTGACCCTCTCCGCTCCTCTCCGCTCCTCTCCCCTATTTCTCCCACACTCAGGGTCTGCCCCACCACCTCCTAGTCTGGCCCAACAGTGCCCCTACTCCCCTTTCCCATCTCCTCCCCATCCCTCCCCAAGCCTGCAGGCTGGGTCAGGGTGGGTGGGTCCCTGGTGACACCCCTCTGTGGCTCTCTGCAGCTTTTATGACCATGGTGCTGATTTTCCTTCACACCTTCTGGGGGATCCTCTTCTTCCATGGCTGTGAGCATCGGCGCTGGTGGGAAATCACAGCAGTCGTTGTCATGCACCTTGCTGTTTCAGGGTCGGTGAGTACCTGAGAGCAGAGCCCTGCACCAGGACCTGTATTTGGGGATGGCTGTGGTGTGTGCTGGTCCCTGTGGTGGGGTGGGAACAACTGTTGGCACTAGCAAAGCACTTGGGTTTGGGGGACTTGCAGATGGCCCTTCACAAACTGAATCCTGGAGCTGGTATCCCTTGTTCCACTCCAGTCATTGAGGAGGTGATGCTGCCACCCATCCTGGTCCTCTGTCTGCTCAACCCCTCTCTTCTGCTGTCTCTTTCCCCAGACGTTTTGCAACCCCCTGTACGTGGGCAGCCTGGTGCCCTCCTACCTGCTGATGGCTGGTGCCGCTACCTGGGCTTACCTGCTCTCCGGGGGATCTGCCCAGAACCTGCGGCGCTTTCTGCTCTGTAAGTCCTGCTCCACAAAGGGGGTGGGCAACCCTGTGGGTGCTTCTGGGTGCCAGGACTGGCAATGGGATGGGGAGAGGGTGTCCCTGGGGCTGGAACCAGGGCGTCATCTCCTTAGTGGCCAGGCTGGAGGAGAAGCTGGGTTTAGGGGCTGCGGTCGGGTTGTTGCCTCTCCTGGGGTAAGTGGATGGAGTAAGGAGTCTGGTGAAAACTGATCACTCCTCTTGGTTCCTGCAGGTCTACCCAGTGCAGCCAGCCCCCAGCCAGGATCCTGAGGCCCTGTGGGATGTTCCTGTCCCCAGCCACCCCTGCCCTCCCCTCCATCCTGGCGGCAAGAGCGGCCGTCACCTTCTCTGCAATACCTTTTCTCCTGGACTGGAGGACCCTGGTCAGTCCCAGTGGGGCAGGCGCTGAGGTCCAGCTCTGGTAGCCAGCCGACCAGTGTGGCTGAGGCTGGCTTGCTCTGACAGCCCTTTAGGAGCCCCTGAAGAACAGCTGTTTTTGGGGATATGGCTTTGCTGGCCCCACCACGAGTGGAGCCCCAGTAAGCCTGCCTGGGAAGGGTGCTACCTTGGACTGCCAGAGGCTTGAGCCCAAAGGAACCCATCGCTTCTCCCCCTGCCACAGAAGATGTGCTGTCCCCTGTGCCAGGGGTGAGCCCTGCATCGCCTCCTCACCGTGGAGTGGATGAAGTGGCTTTGCAAAGCACTGCTGGGCTCCGGGTCAGGCCTGACCACTGTGGTGCTACTTTCTCTGCCTCTTTGCCCAGCCTCGCAGCCACAGGAGCCACGGCCCCGGCCCTGGACTATAGCAGCTGCAGTGAGCCAGCATCCCGGTGCGGGGGAGATGGTGCTGGGCGACCTAAGGGGACTGGGAGGAGGCCTGGGAGATGATGGTACCCAAAGGGCCTGGTGAAAATTGAGGGTGGGGGAGGGCTCAGGAGGAGACGCGACCGCACAGCTGGTGCCGGCTCAGCTTGGGGATGTGGTTCAAGGGGCCATTCCAGGGGATAATTGCCCTTTCCTGCACTTGGAGGGGGATTTTCAGGCGGGCACCAGCCCTGATGCTGAGCATCTGGCTCAGGGCTGAGGAGGCAGTTTTATCCACAGTGGGCTTTTATACCAATAAAGAGAAGTACCGCAGACAAGCGGGGCTGTGTTTGGCCAGCGGCAGCACTCTCATGGTGAGGGTGCAAGCACCGTGCAGCAGTGGTGGCAGGGGCTTGTGCTGGTGGGAATGAAGGGGATGAGTCTGGCAGTTGCAGATCCCACTGGCCTGGACATCTTACTCCTGACTGTCCATCCCAACAGGGGCTGGACCCTAGTTTTGCTGCTTTGCAGTGGAGGCTGCTGAGAGCTGGAGGCCTGCAAGTTCCTCCCCTCTCCTGCGCCTGGCCCCTTTGTCTTGGTTTTGGCGTGGTTGTAGAGCTCCCTGGGGAGGAGCTCTACGGAAAGTGGGAGGCAGCCGTGGACCTGGAACTGCTCCAGCTACTATAGAGCTGGAGGAGAACTGGGTGGGGGCTGGCCGGTGGGGAAGCTGTGGCTCTGCCACCTTCAGCTCTGCCTTTCTCCAGCCCTACCAAGCCACGGTTATGTTTTTCGTATGCTTTGCACAAATAAGAGGAGGAAGAAGTCCCAGAGCGATGGAGGGCAGGGCTGGGCTGTGCAAGGAACCCTGCGCTGCTTGCTCTGGAGCTCTGCCCAGGGCACGGAGACCGATGCTGTCTCTGCAGTCTGGGAAGGGGTCCTAGCACACCCTTCTCCACTGTGAATCCAGCTCCACTGGTGCTCTTTCCAGCCCCGTGGCTTCACACAAGGATAGCAGAGAAGGCTGGCGCCATGGGAGGCCTTTACTGGTTTGGTTTTGTGTTTGTTTGTTTTGGCTTTTTCTTTTTTTTTAATGTGTTTTTACCTTTTTTTATAACAAAAATATCTGCTGGGGCCAGATGCTGCCCCGGGCAAACAGTCTGTGTGGGCAGCCGGTGCAGCCGAGAGGTGTTGGAGTGCTGGCCCTCACTCGGCCCAGGGTGAGAGTGAGGGGAGGTGGGCTGGCAGGCTGAACCTGTGAGGTCGGGACCACCGCAGGGGTGCTGAGTTCATGCCGTGTTCTCAGTGGTGGCTGCTGTGTAGATGACCTTGGATTTGGTTGGCGAGTCCAGCCTGGTTGAGGAAGAACAGGGGGATTATTAGAACAGGCAGGGGGGCTCTGCTAACCTATCTTGCTGCTCAAGAAATCACCCTTAACCCCCAATTCTTGTGCCCTGGACCTGTGCTACCCTCACCAGGCCCTCTTCTTCTGCAGCTCCCCCTCACTCACCGTGCGTTCTGGCTGCGGTGCTTGTAGATATACAGCAGGAAGGCCAGTGCTGTGATGGCAAAGAGTACCCCAAAGAGCACAGCCAGCACATCCCCTGCAAGCCAAGCACAGGCACGTTACGTTGGGGACAGTCCACTGCGTCTCCTAGCCGATGGAGATGGGGTGGGGCTGGAGCAGGCTGGAGGCAGAGGGAGCACCAAGGTGGCAGCCTGTGCTGAGCACACTTACCTGCATGAAATGAAGAGCTGGAGTGTTCATCTACAAAGAAGACAAAGACAAGAGGATGAGAGCCAGCTGCATGGGTGCTCGGGCAGCCCTGCTCCGCACTGTGGGTAGCTGCCTACCCCCAGCTCAGCACGTGGCTGCCAGGACACCCCTTCCCAGGCAGGTACACCCCCCAGCTGCCTTTCCCTCTTTTGAGCCAGCCCCTTGACACCTACCTGGTGCTGCTGAGCCATCATTACCTGGAAGAGACAGCACAGTCAAGAGGTTGCCCGAAAGAACTGTCAAGCCTGCAGAGCTTCAGGCCACACTGCCAAAGCAGGGCTGCTTGCAGGACTCCCCATCACCCATGAGAAGGCAGGGCAGAGCTGCCTGCTGCATCCCCAGCAGCTCACAGCATCGTGCTGTATGAAGCCTAGCCCTGACACCTCACCAGAAACATCAAGGGAAGGGGAAACACAGGATTTCTGAACCACAGCCCACAGCAAAGCTTTGCTGAGCACAGCCAGAAGTTCTGCCATCACTGCTGCCACCTCCCAGGAGGCAGGCAGACAGGGTGATGAGCACTGCAGCACCCTATAACTGTACCAAATCCTACAGGAGACCTCACAGAGGCATGGGGTGAGCCCAGAAGGCAGCAACCATGCGACACTCTGTGGTCCTGCTCCAGCAGCGGGATTGGACTAGATGATCTTTCGAGGTCCCTTCCAGTCCCTAACAATCTGTGATTCTGTGACAGTTGCCTGTGTCGAGATGGTGAGCAGCTCCCCAGGAGGAGGCAGGCAGCCAGTTCTTGCCACGGGGCACCCCATACGGGGATGGCTCAGTGGCCCTACATGCTGTGTGGTAGCTGTGCTGGGTAAATATTTAGCCAGCATGACGGCGTGGCTTTTAAACAGCTGCATTATCGTCTGTACACGGCTCGGGTATGGCGCGCAGAGTGGCACTATCTGTGGGCTGTATTGAGCAGTGCAGCCGCTGCGGGGAAGCCACCGCCTTCACTCAGCAACCGGGGGCAGGAACAGCTCTCCCGAACCAGGGTGACTGGGGAAAGATCAACAAGCGTGGGTGCAGGAGGTACGGCTGCAAGCGAAGCAAGATGTGACCCCACAGTGCTCCGTCTCAGTTATCAGCACCAAGGTGAGGAGAAAACTCCCAACAATTCCATGCACACAAGGCGGGGGGGCCGGTAATCTCATCCGGGAGTACTGGGACAGTGTCCTGGCACTCCAGGAACAAGGGCTTTGTGGCTTTGTTAAAGTGGGGGTTGGATAGACATAGCAAATAAGGAAAGAATTAAAAAAAGGTGAGCCAGGCAACTCCCCCCATTGCCCCAGCCTCAGTGGCTGGAGGCTTTGGAACAGCTTATGCAAGAAAATAGTAAAAGAAAGGCTTGGAGGTAAATGGAAAATATGATAAAGTATCTAACAGGTTTACCAAAGATAGAGCATGCCAGCCTAACCCGATATCCTTCTTTGATAAGTGATATTCTAGACAAAGAAAATGCAGTAGATTTTATCTCTCCCAACTTCAGTGAAGCATTTGATGTGGTGCCACATGGGAAACTGCTACCCAGGCTGAAGACCACAGTGATTAAAACCCTGCAGCCGTTGGCGATCTGGCTGCAGGTGGGACGGTGAATGGAGGTGCCTCGCTCCGTGGTGTGTGGTTACTGAGGCATTGCCCAAGGGCCTGGGAGCAAACCTGTGTGCTGGTTCTATTAGTCACCTTGACACAAGGTGTAGGAAATGCCATCAAAACAGAAAAGGAGCAGGATGTTGGACAGAGAAAGAAACCTGTGACCTCAGAGAGCACCAACAGGCAAGAATTCAGCGATGCAGAGCGATAGTCACGCCTGAGAATTAACATGAATTTCTACTCATTGCTGAGAAACCACCAAGACAAGAAGGGCTTTCGAGGAGGAACCGAGGATAGGTGGACAGGGGTGCCTCACGGATGGGACTGTGCCTGCGGCCAGGATGGCTGTGTGTTTCTGCTGGCTGAGCACGGCCTTCGGGAGGGATCTGCTGCGCTACCCAACCTCCAGGGTTTAACAGTGGTGTTCTCGCTGCAAGCTTGTACCTCACTTCAGCTGTGGAGTTTGGGGGTGAAGAAGCTAGCTGGGATGCTAGGACCTGAGTGTTAGCCCTTGACCACACATCCCCTAGTCCTGCTACAGTTCTTGCTGCAAGACCAAGGACAAAATAGTTCCTAGAAACAAATCTCTCCTCCTCCTCCCCCTGACAGGGTGAGAGAACTGCAGAAATGTGGGAGAGCAGGACCCCAAGACCAGAGCTGCAGTAAGTCACCTGCTGGGCAGGGCTAACCCACACAAATGCTGCATTTCCAAAAAAGACACGAAGCCTTGACTCCTGCCCCTCACCCCGTGTCTGCATCCCTGCAGCTAGGTGCAGCCTGAGCACGCTGACACGTTCCTTACCAGAGGGCAGCTGCTTCGCTGAAAAGAGGCTTGTCTGGAAACTCGCCAACACCCTTCGCCCGTGCAGGTCCTGCACCGGCCGGTAGTTGTTCTGCAGAGGTTTGTCGTCGTCGTTTCTCAAGCTCATCACCAGCAATGACATCTGGAAGGAGAATGACGTGAGCAGAGCAGGGTGCACCCCGCTGTTGTGAGCCAGGTGAGCCCCAGGGGACTGGTGTGGACGGGTGCACGCTAGCAGGGAGAGGCTGGGCAAGGCCCAGCGTGGAGCTTATTGCCCTCACGGACCTGGTGATGAGAGAGCAGCATGGTCTGGTTGAAGACTGTCCATTTCACCGACTGGTAGCAGGGAGGAGTTGTCAAAGAGCCATTGTAGTGGAAGTAGAGCTTCAGGTTGGCAGGTAGCAGACCTGCAATGTTGAATCCAGGCACCAACACTTCCTCGCCTGGGATAAGAAATACCATTGGAATGATACCAGGGCAACACCTTGGAGGACAAGAGGCAGGACCAGCATGGAGATTGTGGACAGCCTGGCACTGCATATGCCAGAGTCCACACTGCTGCCACTGCTGCACTGGAGAAAGAGCCACGGGTTTGCCCTGGAGGCAAGGAAAGCATGTGAAAGCAGAGGGCACCTTGGAGAGCTATTTCTGTACAAGCTATGCAATGCTCCCCTTCTCGCATACATTCAGCAAACACCTGCTGCAACCTCTCTCCTGTGCAGCAGGTTTCTCTGCTGGGCTACAACCCCTGAGACAAGTACGAGGTGGGACAGGGCCTTACCTTCTCCTTGGATTTTGTACAGATGCTGCAGTATTTCCTGATAGTATGGGTTCTCCCTTGGCCCAACCTGCAACAGAGACCCCACAGTAATGTCAAGGACAAGGGCAAAATGGAGACCAGAGAGTGATGGTAGTGCCAGCAGGGAGGTATTGCTCCTAGTGAGAGGCACCCTGTCCCAGTGACCCCCTCCTGCCCTCTGGACTGCCCCCTCTCCTCCCCTGGAGCATTTGCACCTTTGACAGTCCCCAAAACTGTGCCTGACTCTGCTCACTCCGGTCCCACCCTCCCCTGCTCCTACCCCTTCTCACCCAAGGCTGGTGTATGGGACTCACCTCCAGGAAGGCTCCCAGTACAGCCAGGCCATCTGGATGGACCATTGCCTCCTGAATGCTGTCATACTTGGTGTTGTAGTGGACCACGTGGATCTGGAAGGGAAAGACGCAATCCTCATGTAGGATTTTCACCTCTGGGAGGTGCTCACCCTCACAGGGCTTCTGCCTGCCAGAGCAAGGCCAGGAGAGACATGAACCCTCGATGAGCACCCATCACTACTGGGACTATACACTACTGGGACTGAGAAAATGTGCCACTGCAAAGCAGCAAGCGTGAAGGTCTGCCCACAGAAACTTCACTGGCTAGGGGCAGCAAAGCAGCACTCTGCCCTAGATACCCGGGAGTCATACTGCAGAGCCAGGCTCAGTTTGAGGACAGCAGCTAGAGAAGGAGGGATAAAACCAGATGGGAGCTGGCAGAGGAGGAGGACAGTGTGTACAGAGTAAACAGACCCCGCAGCTCCCAAAGCAGGCTGCTCGTAGCCACCTGGCAAACTGTCTCCCCCAGCCTGGAAACCACCACAGCTCGTGCTCCATCAGCCCAAGGCCAGGCGGCAGCATGGGGACAGGCTGCACCGCTCACAGGGGCAGAGCATCCCGGAGGGAGGGTGGTCTCCTGCCGGCCTCTGCAGCACAGGCTGTGGTGTGAGCCTGGCTCAACACCGAAGTGTGGCCTCCTACACTGAACTCTGCTGCTGCAGAGCTGCCTGGAGAGCAGAGATCGTGGGGTTGCAGCATTCATCCAGTGACAACCAGGACCGTGGGCTAGGAGCAAGACAGCGCTTCAGCACCTTTCCTGCTCAGCACTGGGAGAGGAGAGGATGCATCCACTGCCACGAGGGCTCCTTACCTCCGCAGCAAAGCGGTGCCCATTGATGGTGTGCTCTGAGCCAGGTCCTGATGGGGAGCCCCAGTGCAGGTGCAGTTGCGCGGCTCTGTACTGATGGGTATAGCCACCGGTGATGGCCAGTGACTCAGGCAGGTCTAGTTGAACTGTGGAAGCAGAAGGAAGAAGTAAATCAGCAAAACAAAGCCCAGTCCATCCCACAGGTATGCTGAGGAGATGTCTCAAAGGAAAAAAGTCACCCTGAGATTGTGGAAGTTGGTCACAACAAACAAGCTTGCTTTCCATTTTTCATGAGGCTATGGGCAAGTCAATACCCAGAGCTGTGCTAATGCGGTAGGGCTCAACTTTTGACTTCAGGTTGTAGAACACCCCAGTAAATCCATTAGCTTCAAGAATAGCTTCTGTGAAAATGCTGGGAAGTGAAGAGCCCCTCTGCAGCAACTCCCAGGGGCCAGCTCCAAACCAAATCTTACCCAACAATTAATTCAGTAAGTAAGAATAATATCAAGAGATCATGGACAAAATTTGTGGAGAAAGACATTGGCAGAGCAGTGAATACGAATGAGAGCAAAGCAGCTGGACAGTGCTCAGCAAGCTGAGAGCTTTCAAATGACGCAGCCTGTGAGCATCTGACAGCACTGGAGCTGGTGGCAAGGAAGCATGAAATCTCTTGAAAGCATTTAGAGCCAACATTTTGCCTCTTTGGGTACGGTAAATACATACTTGGCTTTGCCTTTTACGTTAATGCAGTTTAGGCAGTTGTGTTTGACTCGCGCAGCGATGTGGCAAACCTAAAAGCTGAGCTACGTGGACACGCAGCAAAAATATTGGGAGCATCTCTGGACCCCGAGAAAGGCTGTCCTATCCTTCTAAGCACTTTCTCCTCATTTTTAATATCAACGCTTTTCCTTCCTCCTTCTTTCTAGGTTAAGTGTCCCTTACTCACATCACCGTGCTAGGGCACAGAATCGAGATTAACCACGTAACAGGGTTCTGCTGAGTCATTTGTCCTCTCATGTGTTCCCTGCCACCGTGTTCAGAGATACAAAACTCAAATAAGGGAAGTGGGAGACTGCTCCCACCCTGGGAGTTTATGCAAAGGAAATGTGTAAGCAGATATCTAAATCATTGCATTCCTTCTACTAGTTACCTGAGTCACTTCCAGGCCTTTGAAAAACCTTATACAACGTATACACTTGGTATTACAAAGAGGAGCAACTGTGCAAATATCTTACTGGGCTTGCAACCTTTTTTTTTTTTATTTGTTTATGGCTTTTCACAAAGCAGACTGGTAGTTGCCAGAATAGAAAAAGGCCTTTATAAGCATGCAAGAAACTGCTTCCCCACCCCAATGAAAATGCTCCGACTGCTTTTCTAAACACCAAGCAACACCAGATGCCAGGGTGTCTAAAATAGCAACTACTGAGTTCAACTAGTTTAGCTCCGCAGGCACGCCAGGGCAGGAGGCCACAATATAAAGCTCTGTGCATGCACCGCACGGCTGATCTGGCTGTGCACAGCGAGTCCAACCTGTTCAGTTTGCTGTACACACAGGTCAGCTCCATCTCGCTAGCTACCAGGGCAAGGGGCTGCCTTATCACACTATCAGCGAGGCTTTATGTCCCTTTTCCTGCCACCTTCTCTCAGATTGCGGACTGGCAGAAACCAACGCGCGCAAAACACCCGGCTTGCTCCCAGAAAAAGCTGGTAACAACCAGGACCAAACATGCCCAGCTGTGGGGTGGTGAGCGGGAAGGAGATGCGTTTTTCCTCCATATCTGGCATGGTGAGACTGATACTAGATGTGAGTAAGTTGTGCCCAAACTTTCCAAAAAATGTTCTAAAATTGGAGAAGGGAAACAAAAGACACAGAAAAATTTCTCAAGACCTTGAGATAGCATCCTGAAGCACAGACTTAGAAGAAGTTGGGTGATGTCGTGTCCTGAAAGACTGAGAGGTAGTTATCTTAAAGACTAAGTCACATCAGAGACTGACCAGTCCTTTGAAAGTGAAATGCAGGGGAGGAACTGCTGGCTGCAAACCTGCATCAGAAATACCAGGGACACGTTTTTGAAGGAAATGCGAGTTTTAGCAAAATCCTGGAGCCAGCTCTCAAAGATAGTGAGTGGCAAGTTCTCCATCTCCTGGTTTCTCCCCTCCAGCTAGGGAAGGACCTGTAAAGGCTCAACAGCTGTATGCTTCCCTTTTGGCCTTGAAGCAAACACTAGTGCAGCCTGCAAGAAAATGCCCTCCCCAGAGCCCAGGGGAAGGACATCAGAGGAGCCCAGCCCTCGCAGGAGCGGCTGAGTGGGCTCTGCTTGTGCCCCAGCCCCTCCTGTGCCTTTGCACCCACCTGTGTGCCCATTGTTCCTCAGCTTGAGCTTCTCGTTGGCAGGCAGGCTGTAGCCAGAGAGCTGTATTGGCCGCAGCTGGGGGCTGAAGATGGTCTTGGCTGTGTCAATGTTGATGGGTGACTGCGCAGTTCCCGTGCAGTTCAGGTAGTTCACACCCCAATGCTCACGCTCTGGTACGAGGAGGAAAGGAGGGAGTGCCAGTGAGACCGTCCAGGCAAGGAGCCCACCAGAAAGGAGGTTTGGTGGGTAATGGGGAAGGGAACAGGCACTGGCCAGGGAAGAAGTCATGCATGTATGTTTAGTTTCCATCAGCTTAGCTTGGGAGCAGCTCTGTGCCACCATGTGACTGCGTGCAGCTCTATCAGGAGAGGTCTCGGAGCATGGTGAGCTGCCAGGAAAGTCTATTTTTGGGGTGTTTGGGAAGAGTGCGAGAAGATCACTTACAAATGGACTTGGCAAGCTGAGGAGCTGCTGCTCTGCAGCTCATCACACGCTTGCTGCCTTGCATGGCCTGGCCTCTGGCAGGTATTGACCCATGACTCGAGCAATGTAGCACAGTGCCACTGGAATCACACAAGCCCACAGCCACAGGTCTGATGGGTTCCCAGTGCTGGTACAGCTCTGCAAAGGGCCAGCTCACATGGCTGGGGTGGCTCCTTGAACTGCCACCTCTCCCCAGTGCTACGGCTGGGATAATCACAGCTGCTGCCCTAGAAACCTCTCCCTGCACCAAAGGAGGTTTTTTCTAGAACATCTTGGACCAGTGCAAACCCAGGCTCATCCCCAGCCCCATAATGATGGAGCTGGGCATTAGTAGGTCCAAGTCAGCCCCTGGTCCTGAGCAGACTGATGGTGCTGGGGCCTCACCTGCCGCCACAGCAGGAAGGGTTGTGTGTGCTAATACTGCAGTGATGCCCATCATCAACCAGTAGGGCCAGGCAAGATGCAGAGGAAGGGTGATAGAGGACAAAAGTGAGGACACAAGCTGATCCTTAGGCAGATCAAAGTCCCTGTACAGGCTGCAAGTCCAGCCTGAAAAGCCCAGCCTGCTTCCCTGCTTGGCACAGGATCAGGGGGGCTGCTGTTCAGGGGGCATCTTGCCCCAAGGGACATTCCCCCACACCCAGGGGGCTAGGGAAATCCTCAGCAGAGCTGCTGCTTCCTGCTCAAATGGGAGCAAGCCCCGGCTCCTTAGCCCATCCTTGCCCTAGTTTGGTCACCGCTGAAGCATCAGGGTCAGGCAGGAGGGAAGGGTGAGCGGTGGAGTGCGCACAGTTGCCATGTAATCATTAACCACATCTGGCTCGGGCCCAGGGTCTGCTAGGTGGTAGGAAAAAAGCAGGAGTAACTGCAGGGTATTTACCTTCATAGCTCCAGTGGCTGTGGTCAGAACCTTGAAAAAAAAAATAGAGAGAGAGAAAACCACATGAATGGAAAGGAAAGGTTGGCAGCAAACACACCTCTGCTAGGCTGCACTACCAGCCCCGCGAGCAGGTCTCTGTGCTCTTGCTGCCTTCAATCCCCCTCTCTGCCTTCACTTTTCTGCTCCTCCTCCTTCCCCAGTGAGGGGGGTGATCCCAGAAGGCGCTGCCTACTCTGAGCAGGGCCAGGTCTCCTGCAGTAGCCAGCCAGAGGGAAAACCCCAGGGCTTGACGCTTTCTTATCATCCTTATAATGGAAAATCAGATACTGGCTTCCGTCACTGAGGAGCAGCTACTCCGGAGCAGCCAAAATCTCCCCCTGTCCCAAAACAAAGCACTTAACGAGGCATGTCTGCAGCTTCCCTGCTCAGGCTCTGCTAGCAAGAGCAGCCAGGGAAGTGGCTGTCCTGGTGGCACTCCTACAATGCTTAAGTGCTGGGAAGGGTGTGGGGGAAAGCAGCTGCCGCACCGCGAGGAGTTCGGGCTGCAAGCTGCGCTGTGCAGACGCCCACCTCCCACTGCGGAAAGCAGCCCTGGGACCAAAAGCAGAGGAAGAAAATGAGCACCAAAGCCTTGTCTTCCTCACCAGTGAGTTTCCCAACCACGAGGGCAGACTGCCACAGAAAAATGTGTCAGATCAAAGACCTATCTCCCAACCCAGCAGCCCCTTTCCCCAACTAAACCAACCACCCAAATTCCCGCACATTGCTGCTTAAGGATCCTGCCGTGCACAAACTGTTTTCACAGCAAAAGCATGAGGGAGGATGGGGGACCCCATGCCAGGACCTCTGCACATCCCGCGTCACCCACAGGTAACACAGTGGCTATGGCAGGGCAGGATGTGCTCTGAGCCTTCCGCCACTGGGTCCCTAGTGTGCAGATCTACAGGGAGCAGATCCCCCTTGGGGCAGGTCCTCACACCATCACACTCCTCCAGAGCTGCCAACAAAGCCCTGGGCTCCTTGCACAGCACTGGAACTAGTCTTAGAGAAGTCCCAGAGCCTCTTCTCAGATGTCCCCAACCAAACACCTTGTCTACCACCATCCCTTCTGCAGGCAACCAGCTCCTGGCAAAGGCATGCCCCTAATGGATTTGCCCCAAAGAGAGCAACATAGCCCTCAAGGATTATACCCCTGCCTGGACTGGCACGGCAGCTGATTTATAGGCTTCTCTGACTTGTCCTTACCAGCACGCTCATCATTACAGATAGGCTGTTGGCACATCCCAGCCCATGAAGGCAGGAGTGGAAGGTGCCAGGCTGGGACAGGCTTTGGGCAAAGGGGTGGATGCACCCAGCATGCATCTACACACGCATCCATGAGCTCCCCAGGGTGCAAGGACATGAAGGAGCATTTAGCAAGTGCAGTTCAGCCTTGACACCATCTCTGTCCCTCGGCACCTTCCAGCGTGTTTGGACACAGAAGGGGCTCCGCAGGCACTGCTCTGATCCCCATCCCTGCTGCTGACAACAGCTACCGACAGCCACTTGCTATTAATAGGAGCAGATTCCAGCACAGGGGTGAGAAAGGAAGAGACACACTTTCCCAGGCCCAGATGTCCTATGTGAGGTCCCAAGCCCAGCGGGATCCTGCCCTCCTCTCAGCGAGGATCCAGGCATGGGCACTGCTGGGGCCCGTTGGTGCAGATGCTGCCCTGGAGAGTAGATAGTCACAGCAAAACTAGGCTGGGAAGGGCTGGAGGGTGCTTAAGGGCACTAGAGGCTGCAGAGATGGGAACAGCCCTGGAGGTTCCCTCCAGCATCACAGGTGACTCATCTCTGTAGTGTTTCTCATGCTCAGGAGTGATACTCTGGATTCACTTGCCCAGACATGGAGAACCCCCAAAGGCATATGAAGAAGTGGCAAAAAGCAGAATGCTGAACAAGCCATGGCTGCCTGTGTCAGGCAGCAACACATGTGCTCCAGGACAGGCTGCAGTGCCCTCTCCATGCCTGCTCGCACGGCACAGCCCGGGGATACACCCGGCTGAGCTGCAGCAAGCTGAAATTCGTCCTGCCCACCTTGCTCACACAAAGACCACCTGCTCCCCAGACACTGGTTGTGCACCAAAATCCAGAGTACACCAACCCTCCTCTGGAAACACCCGGTCTCTTCCCCGACCCTGTCCCTGCTCTCCTGCCCCATCTGGCACTAACTGCACAAGGTGATCGTGCCTTGCACACAAGGGCCAAATTTGCTGCTTCCCAGGCAGGATTTCCCTCATAGAATCATAGAATAATTAAGGCTGGAAAAGACCTCTGAGCTCATCGAATCCAGCCTATGACCTACCACCACCACTAGCTAAACCCTGCCACTAAGTGTGGCATCCAGTCTTTTCTTAAACACCTCCAGGGACGGTGACTCCACCACCTCCCTGGGCAGCCCATTCCAGGGTTTTATCCTCCTTTCTGTGAGGAAGTGCTTCTGAATATCCAACCTAAACCTCCCCTGATGCAGCTTCAGGCTGTGCCCTCTTGTCCTGTCACAAATCGCCTGAGAGAAGAGCCCATCCCCCTCCTGCCTACACCTTCCCTTCAGGGAGTTGTAGAGAGTGATAAGGTCCCCCCTGAGTCTCCTCTTCTCCAGGCTAAACAACCCCAGTTCCCTCAGCCTCTCCTCATAAGATTTTCCCTCCAGTCCCTTCATGAGTCTGGTCGCTCTCCTCTTGCCTATCAACACAGTGAGCCCTGCCCCTAAGGGTCACTCACATTGGGGTGAGAACTGTCTTCACACAGGTAAGGCACAGAAGCCCACGGTTGGCACGCGGTGTCTCGGCTCGCTGCACATGCCTCAACCAGCACAGCCTGTCCTGGCACCCTGCTTTCTCCTCGCCTCCAGGTGCTCTGCTTTGACAGAAACACTGTACCATAGATTGAGCAATAGCACCGTGCTGGCACCTGCCCTGCTGTGTCAGCACCATGCCACCCACCACAGGGTCTCACACCCCTCTACACCGATCTGTTCCCACAGTCAAGGGGACTCCAGACCCTCCTTGCAGCCTCCCATCAGCTCAGCTCAGCAGCTTGGAACACCCCCAAGGCTGCAGCTACACCCAAGAGTCAGTCTAATCCATCCCAACACAACAGGCTTCTCCAGGGGTCTCTTGGCATCCGAGCCAAGAGCCATGACCAGTTATCCGTGCACTGAAGGTACCCAGGCGTGTTTCCCCATCCCGTGAACCTGGGCACAGCTATGGCACAGCCAGGCCACCTGCTCAGGGACATATGTCCCAAATCCAGCTGCACAGGCTTGGGTTCCCCTGGCACCGGCACTGAGCACTGCAAGAGAGCATCGAGGTGAGCCCAGCCTGGGCTCTAGGTCCAGCTCTCAGTATCTGCCCCGGCCTCAGTGTAGCTGGAAGGAGCCCTGCTTTACTCCAGTCCCTTCCACATGGGGGCATTCACAATCTCACAGCCCTTTGCCGTGAACATTAACCCACTGCCTTGCCCAAATGTAGATTTGCATAATTCCAGCCTGCCTCCCACGCTCCCCGCTGGAGCACGTCTTCTTCCTTGGAAAGCCGTGTGGTGCCAGGTCTCCTTTCTGCTGAACCGCTGCCACTAACCACAACAGACGTGACTACACCTTAGCAGCGGGTGCTGCAGCTCCTTACAAACCCTGCCCTACCTCTGAGCACCCACATCCCTGGCAGCGACTGCAAAGCACTCCGAAAAACTGGGGGGGAAACAACCTCGCTGCTGCGATGAGCACACTGGGAGATAACAGGCACGAGGAGGACTCCTCGCAGGGGTCCCGGCAGGAAAATGTAGTAAGGTACCAAGTGGAGCTGCCTGCCCTTCGAGGGAAGAAAGCCTCCGTGCGCAGCCTCGCAGAGCCCCTCCGATCCACCTGACCATGAAATGCCACCCTCTTTCCCCAGCAGCCTGCGATCCAGCGACTTTCCCGCTTTCGCTCGCTCCCTCCTTTCTCCCCCTGTTGCTCACCCCCTCTCGGCCCTCCCATTTTGGGATTCTAGTGCTGCCGCAAGCGTCAGCTCCCTTCCCTCCTTGACATCCAACACCATCCAACAACACGTTCCTGCCGAGTTCAGGCAGACGCTGCCATTACCAGCGTGCGGCTCAGCATGTCCCGCAGCCCAGGAGGAAGGGTAGGAGCAGCTTTCGGCAGCGTGCGGAGCCAGCGCAACTGCGGCCGCTGCTAATCCCAGTAGGAGAGGCAGGGATGCAGCAGGCTGCTCCCAGGAGACCCCACCACGGGGACACAGGAATGGACCATGTACCTGAGCGACTCAGGGTCGTTTTCACAGAGCGCAAGAGATCCCTCAGCAGAGCCAGGCAGTAAGGAAAGAGACCAGAGGGTCTCTGTCTGCCCTATATGCCTGCCCCCTCCGTCTTTGGCTTTCCTGGCTTTTGGGGGTACACAGCCTGAAGCTGCAGCATGGGACACTGTGGCTGTTCACAGCGTGGATGTTGCCTGGCAGCAATGCAGACAGCAGAGCTCCCTGCTCAACCTGAACTGCAGAAGTAGTTTGATAGCTTGTGTGTGGTGGGTAGCGGACTCATTTCTAGCTCAGACACTCAGCTCCCTTATTAACTGGGCACACGGTGCCCTGTGCTCAGCCACAGGGAGCACTGGGATCCTGCCAGAACCTCCTCTCCCCGGTAGGACACAGCCCTGGGCCACACTCAGGTCAAAGCCCTACAGGGCGAGGCCAGGGCACGACCACCTTGCTGTGCCCTTGAGGAAGAAGCCCCTGTCTGCAGATCAGTCCCCTGGGGGACACACCAGTGGAGCTCATGGCCCAGAAGAGGAAAGTGAGGAGTTATTCCTGGATCTCAGTGAGCCAGGAGATACCAGGACATGCAGAGATGTACAGTGTGAAAGTCTCAAAGCAGGGACCAGCCACAGCAGCCAAGTTCCAGCCTACAGAACGCATTCAAGCACCGTATCCCTTGAAAGCAACAACCTAATCACTGTACCCAGGTTGTGCCGCTGTGCTGATGCTGCCCAGACCCAGCTTCCCAAGCCAGTCTGTGGCAAGCATGGCACAGGCACAGAGTTTGGGCAGCAGGGCACACAACTCAAGCATTATTCTGCTAGACCCCCCAAAGACCCTCTCTACCGGACAGCTGTGCTATCCCAGCCCTACCTCCGCCAGGACAGCCCTGGTTTCCCCATCCAGACACACCCCCCGTGCAGCACCCGTGTCCGTTCAGCCCAGGACACCACCCCCTGCGCTGCCCGTGGGGGCATTGATCCCTCCCAAGCCTGGCTGCGTTAAAGCCCCTTTGTGTTCATAAACTCTGACCCACTGCAAGGCTTTGGGATCAGCCTTTAATCTGCCCCTGGTAGCACAGGTCGCTGCAGGCATTGTTCTTTGTGCTCCATGGCTGCGTCAGCTCCCCCCAAGAGGGGCAAGGGTCTGGGTAGGGGAAAGCATACGGCAAGCTTTACTCCAGGACACGTTCCTACTCCCTGTGAACCCAAGTGTCCCAGCAAGTGCCTGCGGAAAGAGGAAACAATCGCTGCAGAGAGTGGTCCATCGCAGCAGAAGGGATAAAAATGAGGAAACCTACGGGCACAGATCAGTGATCGGAAATAGGGAATGAGATGAATAAGGGGTATTAAGCAAGAAAAAAAGGGCTCAGCAGCCAAAAAAGGGGCATCAAGGGATGAGAAAGAAAAAGACATGGAGAGGAGGACAGGTCTAAACGGCAAGGAGAGAGGGAATGAGCTGCTGTGGGAAAGGGAGTTACTGTTTCCTAAAGACACCCACAACATTGGATTCAGGTCTCTCAGAAAGCCAGAGGCTCCTCAGAGAGCAACCCTATGACAAAGCCTCAGTGACCACCCCTTGACTTCTGCTTAGTGGCCAGGGCTAGGGAGCCACCAGCCCTGCCTCATGTACAAGCCTCGAGGGATTCAGCTCGTCACCCATCAGTTGTGCCAAAACACACGGCTTCTAGCACCCAACAGGAGCCTTGGTGAGTCCCACTCAAGACCCGCTCCCTTGCAAGACTCCAGCCAGATCTTCATCCTCTAACACAGGTACAGCATGGCCCAGACTGCCTGTTCCCTACACACCTCCCTGCCATGTCCCACCCTTCACCTCCTTTTCCCATCTCCATCCCAATCCCTCGCTCAGGCATCCCAAACCCCAGATGCTGTCCAGCCGCTTGCTTGCCAGCGCACCACACCAGTATGCTGAATGCCTGATGCCCTCCCACCCTGTGGCCTGGGTTACTTCATCTCTGTGGCAAAGACCATCTGCATCCCCATCTCTGTCCGGTGCTCAGCCCGGCAAGAGCGGCTCTGGTAAGAAATGTGATTCATTGCAATAACAAAGCAGCTCATGGCACCGAACAATTGCTGGTCCACACCACAGGGCAGCTGCGCTGGCACAGGTCAGGGCAACTCTTTACCAGAGGCAAAAACAAGGACACACTATGAGGCTGAGACCAGGAAACAAACCCACGGGCAAAGCTGGGACGAGGAGCGTAGCCAGAACAGTGCAGCACTCAGCCCCACGCGAGCAAATGCGTATGGCACTGCCCCAATATCCCTGCTGAGCGCTGGCAGCGACAGTCCCCAGTCAGAACAGGGACCAAGACCTAACACCCAAGACTTTTCCCCCAAAACAGTGACTCGTAAATCTGAAAGCCCTCACACTACCAGCACGACAGCTCTGCGAGTGTGGGGGGACACACACAACACATCCAGCCCTGAGTTCAGGCACGTCCCCCTTCCCCATCGTCAGCCATGGGGCAGATCCCCCCCAACTCCACAGCGGGGCTGCACCCCATCCTCACTGGGCTGCGGGGGGACAAGGTGGATGCAGGGCCAAGCACAGCAGACTTTGCTGGGGAGAGGCCATGCTGCTGGACAAAGGGGACTGGCCTCCTTCCTGCCACGCTGAGGTCCAGGGCTGGACCCTCCAAGCAGTTCCAGCAAGGCACCACTTGCCGCACACCCCCGGCAACCCCCACACCACCAGCAGTGAGCCCCCTAACCTGGTGCAAAAGGGACTTAGTGTCGGGGAGGGGAAAGGGCTGCACACGAAGCAGGGGCCCCCCGCCCTTGGGCAGGGGTCGGGCCGCACAGGAGTTGGCGGGAGCAGGGACAAAGGCAGGGATGTGCTTGGGGGAGCAGCTGCGGCCGCTGGGCGATGCTGGGGGAGCTCAGCCCCGCAGAGGCGCCCCGCACTGGGGCACACCTGGGCACCCAACAAGGGTGCCGCAGGAGGTACAGCAGCGCCTGCAAACCAAGCAAGGGGAGCACGCCCCAGCACGGCAGACACC
>WEIS01059928.1:23564-56345 GCA_013389965.1 Todus mexicanus
ATGGTGTAGGGACCCCAAGCTGTGGGTGTTCTCACTCCTCAATGGTGGGTATTCCGTCTCGTCAGTGATGGGTGAGGGAGCCCCAGCCGTGGGTGTCCTCAGTGATGGGGTTGGAACCCCCCAGCCATGCGTGTCTCCTCTCCTCGGCGATGGGGTTGAGATCCCCCAGCCGTGGGTGTCTCTTCTCCTCAGTAATGGGGTTGGGACCCGCAGCCTACGGTGTTCTCACTCCTCAGTGGTGGGTATTCCATCTCCTCAGTGATGGGTGAGGGATCCCCCAGCCATGGGTGTCCTCGCTCCTCAGTGACAGGTGAGGGACTCCTGGTCATGGCTATCCTCAGTGATGGGGCTGGAACCCCCCAGCCATGGGTGTCTCCTCTCCTCAGTAATGAGGTTGGGACCCCCAGCCAATGGTGTTCTCACTCCTCAGTGGTGGGTATTCTGTCTCGTCAGCAATGGGCGAGTGACCTCTCAGCAGTGGGTGTCCCCTCTTCTCAGTGATGAGGTTGCTACTGCCCAGGCATAGATGTCCTTAGTGCTGAGTTTGGGACCCTACACTAGTGAGTGTCTTCTCTCCTCAGCAATGGCTGAGGGACCCCCCCCCAGCCATGGATATCCTCAGTTATAGGGTTGGGATTCCCCAGCCATAGGTGTCCCTTCTCAGCGATGGGATTGGGACACCCCAGCTGTGAGCATCCCCTGTTCTCAGCGATGGGGTGAGGGACCCCCAGCTGTAGGGGTCTGCTTTCCTCAGTAGTGGGTGAGGAACCCTTCAGTGGCAGGTGTTCTCTCTCCTCAGTGGTGAGTGTTCCCTCTCACCAGCAGTGGGTGAGGGAAACCTCTACCTCCACCATAGATGTCTAAGCTCCTCTGTGTTGGGATTGGGTCCCCTCTGCCATGGGTTCCACCTCTCCTCAGTGATTGGTGAAGGATCCCTCGGCCATGGGTTTCCCATCTGCTCACCAATGGCTGCGGGATCCCTCAGCAGCTGGTGTCCCCTCAGTTGTGGGTGAGGGACCCCCTCAGTGGTGCATCTCTTCTTAGTGATGTACAGTAAAGAAAAGCATTTCTTCCTACTGAGGCTAGAGGATGACACAGCTCTGGTTGGGGCAGAAGTCTTGATTTTCTGCTGCTCCTCAGAGGTGGTGGGAAGCGCGTGGGAGCAGCTCAGTGTATGTACATAGTGTTCCTGGATCCCCAAAAGCTTTGAATAAGTTCTTGCACCAAATGTCCTTTGTCTGTCTCATGCTGTGAGATGCCAGGCTCCATGGTTAAGCAGGCAGGCAATGGAAGGTAAGGTGGCCGGTCAGTTTCCAAGGAGGATGGAGGTACCAGAGATGCCTTCCTTGGGAGCTGCACTAGAGCTTGTGCTTTGAGAAAACACGTGGCCAGTGATTGGACAGAATTAGGTGTGACACTAATTTAGGGCGGTAAAGGACCGAAGCCGTCTTGAAAAGTTCAAGGTGGCAATAATGGTGCTGAGTGACTGGGCGCATCAACAGCAGATTGTGGTTGATGCAGTTGTGCAATCAAGGATACACAGGTGGTGTAATCAAGGATGCGCGGCACGAGGGTGGACTTAAATTAACTAACGCAATTCGCAGAAGAGATCAGAGAGTCATGGTGATGTCAGCTCCGTGCTTGCCAAGAAAAAAGTGAAGTAAGCATCAGGGATTATCAAGAAAGAAACGAAGAACAAAACATAAAACCCCGTCCTGCTGTTGTATAAATCTTGGGTGAAACCTCCGCTCAGTTATTGCCCACAGTTTTGTTTCTCCCATCACAAAAGGGTCAACATGAGAAAGGGCACGGGGCCCCAGGGCTGTTTGGGGGCAGGGGTGGCTTCTACACAAGGAAGGAGTGAAGCAGGCAGGACTGCCCAGCCTGTTGAAGCCTGTACCCTCAGCATCCCGGCTTGAACGGGATCAGGGTATTGGGAATGAGCAGTTTCTCAGGACAGTGGAATTACAGCACAATCAACAAAATCATTAAGCAGGAAGTTTGAGTCCAGACAGCCAAATGTTTTTTTCATGTGGTACAGAAGGGAATGGGGGAACTCTTTTCCCAAACACACAATTTATACACACGCAGGAAGATATCAGACAAGTTAATGGACCCCTTGCTCTGCAGCCCTTCCAGAGTTCCAGCTCCATGCAGTGCCCCATGAGACCCACACCTCTGCTAAACCAGTTAGCCCAGCTGCTTACCAGTCCAAATCACTGATCATCCCAGCACGTGGCTTTGTGAGTGTGCCCAGCATAGTCTGTGTGAATGCAACCTTATCCACGGACTTGCCATCACTGCAAGAGGGGTTGAGATCTGTCAAGTGGTACAGAAGATCCTGTTGCATGTGGATTTTGTGCTGAGCAGAGGAAATCTCTCCCAAAAAGCTGGCAGCTGGGAACACAAGCCACTGAGCCTTGACAACCTGGCACCACGGGCTCCTGCTTTCTGCTGTGCCAGAGACATTCCCTCGCACCTGGACTCTCTGGACAGCCTTGTCTCTGTTGGTGACCTGCAGGTAGGATCGATGCACTCCAAAACTGTAGACTTTATCCTGATTCACCTTGCTCCTTTCAACACCAGATAAACAGAACCATCGGATAAGAAGACATTCATTTATCAAGGCTCAAAGAAACAGGACTGTGGGGAGAAAACGAACTGTAAACCACAATTCCAATGCTCTTTCCTTCTCATGTTCCCGTGGTTTATCTTGTTAATAATGGTCTTTATCCTGAATGCAAAGGAAGAGGGCAGCTGGATATGGCAGGGGGACAGGCTCAGTCTATCCCTTTTTCAGGACAAGCTTGGTGAGGTTCCCACTTCACACCTGCATATATCCCTTCTATTTGCTTCCCTAGAGAGGTTACACTGTTTCCTACTTTGAATCTCTGCAGATGGAGCAGTCATGGAGCTGTCACCTTTGCTGCCCTGTCTTCCTTAGGTTTCACTGTCCCCCGTCTTCATTGCTCTTTGAGGCTGAGAGTATCGTATCACAGAAGCTGTAACCGCGCGTGTCTTCTTTCCACCTATGATCTCTTATACTTTGTCAGCTTTTTTGTAGAGATTATCCTTAGCAGCTGGGGACACTGTTAGAATGAAAGGTGACTCTGTCATCAGGGCACTTTGTCTGGATGTCCCTTCCGGGAATGCCAGGGACTGTGGATTGCAGCCCCATCTTCTCTGGTAGATGTATGTCGGAGGAGATCTGGTCAGCTGGGTTCAGGCCCCTGTTAGCAGCCCAGCTCTGTGCCTTTCTTCGCTATGAGACATCTTGAAATGCACAATATCAGACCTCTGCTCAGCTCAGCGTGGGTCCAGCCTGAGGCACAAAGCACCAATGTATCGGGGAGCTTCTCTGATCCTCAGCAGCACAGGATACACAGGGCTGAGCTAGAGTGGATGTACTTCTGGAAACACTGGCTGGTCTTGTTTTAGCTCCAGTGCTGTGGGGAGGGACGGCCTCTAAATGCTTGTAAAAGGGTTTATTCTCAGGAAAAAAAGACATAATTCCCAGGAAAATTAACTCATGCTAAGGAAAGGCTTGGACATCTAGAAGAACTGTGGAACTCTGGGCCTGGTTCAGATTTGTACCAGTAATCTTTTCCCACGGGATATACCAATGAATTCCTGAGCTCTTTTTGCAGGCTTTTTGTCTGTTACTTTTAATGAAACAGCAGCAGGGACTAGTTTGTGCTGCTGTTGTGCCTGTTCACAATTTTCAGGTTCTCTGGATGACTTCCAAACGAAACCAGGCTGATATAAGCCATGCACCGAGGTGAATCCCAGACACCTACATCCACAGTCAGTATTTCATTACTGAGATTTGGTTAGAATTGCCTAAATAATATTTCCTTCAACATGATACTAGACTGCTTTGCAATTGCAAAAGTTGCATAAAATGTCTCCTACCACAGAATCGTAGAATCACAGAATGCTAGGGGTTAGGTGGGACCTCAAAAGATCATCTAGTCCAACCCCCCTACCAGAGCAGGATCGGCTAGATTAGGTCACGCAAGAAAACCAAACCGACTGGTTTGGTTTTCATCTCTACAGCTCTACATTTACTGTGCTGGTACCATCCGTCACCCAAGCCCTCCACCACCACCGTGCATAGCTTATCTTCAGCAAATAAACCAACTTGCAGTGCCTAAAGGTAGGATGACAAAAAATATTTTGAGGTGAGATTGTTAATTAGCCTGTTGTTGTCCCTTGATTTTCTAGGATAATAGTTCCTAACTTCAGAGTATCCCTGGCACCTGCATTACGGGGCTCTAGATGCAGCCTGGCCATGTCCGGGTCTGCTCTTCTCTGTAACCTAACTGTAGGAAGCCAGAACAGGCAGTTGGCGTGGGAGATCCTGGACCAGGACCACCTCGTGGTACGGCAGCTGCTTTGGAGTTATGAATTCTAGCAAGGCTAGTGTGGATGGTTTTAAAGTACATGGTTTTGTGTTTCTATATGCAGTTATAATGTATAAAATTCACACATCCATTGTTGCCTATTGGTAAAAACTTTAAAAACCCAACAACAACCTCGAGTAATGAGAAACAGAATTTCATTTTAATTTTAAGATATTTGCTTCCAAATAAGAGATTCGAAATATCAAAACTTCTGGAAATTAGGAAGTCTGACTTCAAGCAAGGTCTACATAGGCGCTTCTGGATCCCTGTGTCAGTCAGTCTGTTCCAGGCAGGCAGGCAACCTCCCCAGCAGCTGCTGGCAAACACTAACTATAACATTGTCCCAGCAGGATAAAAATGTGGAGGTTCAGAGCTGGCAAACACTTCCAAGAGCACTGAGCTGTGCCACAATCTCTCTCAAGCAGTGAATAAGTCAATCTTTTTAATTACAGCAAACAGAACAAGATTTTACCTATAGCGACGTGCAAATTAGGACTGGCAGTGCTTGCCTGAGCACTGAGTCTGATCCTGATTTGTTAAAAAGCAAGTACATGGCCTCCCTCATGACTTGATCAAGCTATATGTGGAAAGCAGTGGTCCTCCTCCCGCCCTGTACTTCCCTGGGCTTATTATAAAACCTCAGTGTTTATGAATTTTCTTTGATTTTTCCATTAAAATGTATTTATTTTTTCCTATGTGAAGGTTGCCCTTTTGGTAGCATTTATTCCCTGATGTATTTATAGGCAGCAACTCTATCCCTTCTCAAACTATGTTTTGAAAGGTTAGATAGAAGTTTGAAAGAGCTCAGGTTATCAGAATAATGCCCCTTTTATTGGTTGCATTAACCCTCTGCACCTCTTCAGGTTTTGATTTCTGAGTTGTAGACACCCTAAACTCTAAACGTAACCTCTACGGAAAATACTTCTCCTGCTACATGTGGAACTGCTCATACTAAGCACACAATCAGGTGGTTTGCCTCCTTTTCTTTTTCGTTTTCCTGCAGCGGTTTATACCAGGAGTTCTCATTAGCAGCTCATCAGCACTCAGAAGTATGAGGTGCTACTACAGTCAGTCTTCACAACCCTGCTGCAACAGCTTGATTTTCCACCGCAACAGCAGTGTTTCCCAGTTTCATGTCATTGGAACATTCCTGCACTTTGTGGAGGTGCCTAATGACAGTATTTACGAAAGTGGGTCCTAAAACCCATTCCAGTGGATTTCAGTAGTAGCTTCTTTACTGCACAGTGCCTGGGTTTTTTTTAGATGACCAGTTACATTTTCCAATTTTATTGAATCTTTACTTCACAGTCCTTAGCCTCTTCACTTTAGTTAATACACCTGAAATTACTTTAAATAAATTATTGAAATCCTGGTAAAGTAACCCTAACCACTTCCTTTGTCCAGAGAGAGACAAGATTAGTTTGAAGAGTTTTAGCAAATATGCATTCCATTTTGTCCTTCTTCCTGCTTATTGTGTAGGTTCTTCTAAGGATATCGAGATCATTTCCTTCCACTGACAGTGAGGTGCATTTATTATTCTCGTATGTGGCATCACCTCCAGCTGGACACCAGACCTGCAAGCTCATTGTTGCTTCTTCTGGCTCTCAGGTTGTGAACTCCAAGCCATTTGACCTTAAGTGCTTTCTTCTGGATGGGGTGTCCTGTCCTTATACCTACCTTTTATTAGGTCCTTTGCTTCTGTTCCTATGTCTAGTAACACGGAGGCAGAAATTTCTTTAGCTGTGGAGTCGCACCTAACATTTAATTTTTATCTTTACATAGGGTCTCTCCCCCCTCTGTTGTTCCCTCAGACTCTTAAATACTACTAAAGACCTGTATGGGGAGTAACTAGTTTTCTCTGCAGGGTCTTGACTGGGAGCAGTTCTCAGGCTTTCCATGCACATCTTCACCTCCAAGCCACAGCATCCTTTGCTGATTCATCGCTTTTGCTACTGCCAGCAGGCCCTTTGCTCGTTCTCAGTACCATTCACCATAGTTATGCAACTACCGAGGGTTGGAGTCACCTGCTAAAATATTTACACATTATTCAGGACACAAATTTCAGATGGCTTTTATGCCGACGGAACAAAAAATTCCATGCCACTCTCTATTCCCATCCAAGTCCTCGTGCTTCTCAATCCAGGTGACTTCATTAACTAGTTTCTGTAATTTATTTCTCTAACTGCTGTCCTTGAAATTGAGTCGTGATCGTAAATGTTTTTTACCTTTTACTTTCTGTAATTAAAAGTTTATGACTCAATACAGGGTTGTTTTCTGTAACCAGCTTGTATACAATGATTTCCCCGGAACTAGGAAACAATGCTAATGACCACCAGCTCAAGCTAGTTCCCTAGATGTTTGAATTGAGCAAGCAGTGGCTGGTGCAAGCAGCCTAGCAGATTCTGAATTGGGTTATAGTCACAGGAAACTACCAAATTACTCCTCTATTTGTTGCCGCAGTGTGAAGTGGCATTAAGGAAAGAGAAACAACGCCTCAATGAATAAGAGATGAGCAGAGTTGAGGATCTTGTCTGCAATTTACAGAAAGTTGTGAAATTCTTGCTGGTAAATGTTTCCCCAGAACTGCAAACTCCATACCCCTAGAAACCAAACATGTTTCGCTACTTAGAAGACATTTGCTGCTGATTACAGCTACTCAGACAGATCACCAGCATCAGGAATGTCTGCATGATACCCTGAATAGTGACTTTTCCTTCCTCAAGAGCTTCTCCAAAAACAGAAACGGACTAATGAAGCCTTTGTTGGAACCAGTAGACCACAAGCCCGATACCTAAAGGAAGGGGAACTGGTGGGACAGCAAGTTAAAAATAACCACTCTAAATTCCTACGTCAGTGTCTTACTGACCTGAAGCAGTTAAAACAAGATAGAAAGTAGCTGGGATGGAGTGTAGGACACCCTTGCGGCAGAACAAGCAGAGGAGTTTGTGGTTATAGACTTGGAGCTGCAGAAAGACTCACCAGACCGTTCTGCCTGACTGTGCATCACCTTACCCAGTCAGCTTTGGCACTGAGCCCGGCAGCTTGTGCGTGGTTCAGTCTTCGCCTCTGGGAAACACATGGTTTGATCAGAAACGTCCAAATGACAGAGCTCCAAGAATGTAAGAGGATTTAGGATTTCCCTTAGGAATATCCTCCAATGGAGGCTGAAATGACACGTTTCCTATCTGGTTTTCATTAGTTTGACCACAACACCTCACTGCTGGTTCTGCCGTGCTGCTAGTCCAGGTTTATGAATGGTCCCCGTGTATTTTCCCATATCCTACTCGAAGAACCTCTCAACAGCCACCTTGATAAACTAATCAAGTAAAGCCCTTTAAATTTCAATCTGGAGGGCACTTTCCCAGCCTTACAGCAGTCTGTAATTTTTTCCTGTGCCCTCTCCAATTTTCCATCAAAGTTATTTCAAAGATGTGGATGCCAGAACAGGGCCCTTTATGTCGGTCACAGCCTCACCAAAACTGCTCCAGTTCCCACTTGCTGGTCTGAGATCCTTGGCTGGAAAAGCATTAGCTCTTCCTGGCACAGTATCCTGGTAGGAATTCATACCATTCTGCTTATAGGACTCAAAGACTTTTTTCCAGCACATGGATTTCCAGGGAAAATCTCCTTAATTTCCGTCATTTCCTAAAAACTCCTTTCATTTTCCTGCCCTGCTCCCTGCCCTTATGATTGGCTTTCATAGACCATGCTTTCAAAGAGATCCAGGCCTCACAGTAAATCTCCACTTTACCAGACTTCGAGGGCAGCTGGTATTTTATCAGAGTGCTCTTGTCTTAACCTCCAAACTAGGGACTACCCACATCTAGAGCCAGTCTCTGCAGAACTGGCACTTAGCTGGCCAGGGCATTCCAGAAGGTGAATGAACTCTTCAGCTGTCAAATATGTCCAGAAGCTGAGCTCCGGAGCTCTGATGCCCTGAGCATCTCTGGTACAACTTATGTGTAATCCAGCAGACAGAAAATGAGGTGTCGTTAACATGTATCAGGACTGGGTACCACATGGACAAGGGAGATCCAGTATACTCTTTCACCTCTGTTCTCAATCATCATCCTCTTCAGGGATGAGTTGTCAAAACAGTCTGAAGAAAAGGAAGTCAGATTCACAGATGACGCTTGCTGGGTTGTGACACTGGAGAGGAGAGCCAAGAGTTCAGTCAGAAAGCCACACAGAAATCATGAGGCTCTGCCATATGCCGAACAGGCTTCCCCGAGGCAGAATGTGCTAGCTCATCCCAGCACAGCCCAGCACAGCCCAGCACAGCCCAGCACAGCCCCTGGGGTGCTTGGCTCCAGCCTGCCAGCACTCATCCTCCTCCTGCCTTCGTGCCAGCTGCAGATGCACAGCCACAGGACTGAGGCTGCATCTTCACAGAAGGGCACTGGTTGCATGCAGAGAGATGCAGCACACAAGAGAGTTTTTACTCATGGCTACCTCTCTTAGTTGCCCTAATCAGGCTTATCGAAAGCTAAGGGGTCTAAAGTCCTGTCAGCATATGCTAGCCTCGACCTTCTGCAGCCTGTTCCTAGGGGCCAGGCCCTCCTGAATTCAGTGGCAAGCAGCAGAAGAGTACACAGGCAGGGATCCCAGCAGGCATCTGCAACCAGAGCTCCCACTAGCAAGGCTCACTATAGCACGATGGTTACTGGGGGAAACCCACACCCATGACCGCTGCACAATGGTGCAAACATAAAAGAGCGATAGATCAAACAAGCCAAACAGCTCTGCCCAGCACAGTGGAGCTGCTGGGTCACAGCGTGCCCCCCATCACAATGGGATGAAACTTCATTCATCTTGCCAGATTCAGCTGTGAAGAGGAGGGGGAAGTGAGCCTGCTCATCACAACCGCAAAGAATTTTTACCATGTAGCCCAGTATGGGCACTAGGAGTCTGCCCTCCATGACATCTGTGACCAGTGTCCATCACACATCAGCTGGAAACAAAATCGCCCTGGAGAAAGGCTGGGAAAGCACTCTCACTAGGCAGCACTTCCAGGGCCGACCTTGCTTCCTGAGCAGGCTCTGTGGTATTGCTGGGTGACAAATGCAGCTGCAAGGGGCCGTTACAGAAACTGATTTCTTAGAACATAAACAGTATAGCCAAAAATTGGTCTACTGGGCAGAAAAAAACAGTGCTCTGCTTCGCAAATGGCATAGGCTTGCTCACCTCCTCTTCAGACCATTTGAAACTTTACAAATCCCAGCTGAGACCAGGTCAAGGCTCTATGGCCTTATATCACTACGGAAAGTTCCCAGACATTTCTATCTTCTCTGGTTTCTGTCTGCTGCTGACTTATATGGCACATGGCACCCCTCATCCAAAGTGATGTAGCTCTTTAGGAGACAGGAGAGCCCAAAGGCTTTGGATCAGAGGAGCCTGAGCAAACCAGCCCCTCCAGCCTGAAGGCTGCTGCTGATGTCTGCTGGGAGCAGAGCAGACAGCCCAGCACCTCTGGGGTGAAGCCCTTTGGGAGTCAGCAGGACTGTGCAGCCAGACCATGTCTGCATCAGTTGCATGACACTGGGGCACTGTTTTAATTTAAAATGGATTAGGCTTTGTTTTCTTTCTAGCACAATAACATTGCACGCATTGTTGGGCGATAAAACCCACAGATAACTGTGCCAGCAGGGTGTTGGGGTGGACGTGATCAGCAGCACAGTACGAGCTGAGATGGTGAAGAGTGGAGGGGAAAGCCTATAGAAATGTGCTGCTGCTAGGAAAGACAGCATCTCTGGGGACGTCCTTGCACAACCTCTGAACAGCTCCTTCCAGAAAGAGGGTGGTTGGGCCCACCACCCAGAATTTGGGTGATGGCTGGAGCAGGACACAGGATGCAAGGCATCAGGGATGCGTGTGAGCTGCTATGCCTTGTGCCACTTCTACTGACAGCCACGCGACGGTGATGGCATTGATGACTCCTGGGAGGACACTGGGAGGAGGAGGTGAAGATGTCTCAATTCACCACAACATCTATTAGTAAATTGCTGTTTTTCCCAAGCTGGTTCTGCCTCTCCCTGTCTACCCTCCTCCTCATTTTCGTGGGCTTGGGCATTTAGTGCTGACATACAAGGGAAGTATTGCCCAAACAAGGTGCTCTGGCAAAATAATTTTGTTTCCCAGTTTCTTGGCAGGACCTTGGTATCACATGCACCAGGTTCCTCCACTACCCTAATCCATGCCTTTTGGCTGGCAGCAGCGCAAGGCAGAAGGGATGTTATTCAGCAGCACTAACCCTGAGCTGCAGGAAGCACTCCCAAAGCACAAGGCCTTTGGGGTGTCCCAGATCCACACAACTCAGTCTGGGGACATCTACCCCACTGTGATGTTAGAGACCAGACAGTATTTCTGCCTCCAGTAGAATCAGAGGTGTCCTAAGAAGTCCTCCTACATCCTCATTAGCTCACCAAACCAGTGTTATCAACCAAACTGGCCCTTGCAGATCTCTGACCCAGTTGTGCCTGGATCTGCTCTTCAGCCACGTTGACTCCTGGAGCATGTGATGCCTGAGGATACTGATGTTGCTGGAAAAATGCAGCAGAAGTGCTCCCAGGATGCTCATATAGCAGCTAGCGACTTCACTCCATGCAGCTCTCTGTGCAAGTATTCTCCCAGTACTTTCTTACCTGGAAACCTTCGTAACCTCTCTTGGTTTTTTTAAGCCTCAGTTTTGCTGCTGACGTGCTCCAGAACAGGCACCCCTTGCTTCAAAAGTTCACAGAAGGCACCAGGCTCCCCAGGGATCCTCTGTCCCTGCCAGAGGGACTGCATTTCCATGTGGGCAAGGACAACAGGAGCTCCTCTGGACTTGATGTGGTTGGGGCTCAGAGCAAGATGCAATATACTGTGGTAAGCGTAACCAGTGCTGCTGCCCTGGGCAGGAAAGTAAGACAAAGGGAATCAGGAGCAGCATGCAAAAACCCACAGACCTACATGACATCAGTGTCCATCTGTCTTGACCTGTCAGGAAGGTGGAAAAGCCCCAAACAGCAAGAACGCAAGTCTGCACAGGTGCTGTAGCAATGTGCTCCGAGGAAAGAGATGCCTGGGTGGTACTAGCTGGTAGCCGCAATTGGCAGCAGCACAGCTGTCCAGGGGAGCAGAAATAGGGCAGATTCTCTGCACAGTGCAGGTAGGAGCAACCAGTTTCCACTGCTGCTCAAATGATGCCAGTACAGCTTCGAGCCCCTGAGCAGGGAGGTGGCGAGGACACTTGGCATAGGTTGCTGCACCACCAAAGACAGAAGAATGAGCTGGCATAAACCATCTGTTAGCCACAAAGTTCACATGCACCCTGGGTCTTCCTGAGCCCTGGAAGGAAACCTTGGATGATGTGGTGAGGACCTCATGAAAGCCTTCCCCTGGGCCATCTGAGAGGTCTGGCCAGGTGATCCTTTGGTCTCTTACAGGCATAATACACCACAAATAGACAAGTCCTTTCCTGGTGGCAATTTAAATAGGCCTTCTTGTTATGCAGACTCTGCTCTGACAGGTATAATTACAGCAGGAATGCAGAGAGTACAGTTTTAGTTCATCAGATGCTGGTAATTCCCTCCTCCCACGCTCAGTTTTCCAGCATTTTATTTGTCTGACACATCAGATCCCATTTTCTTAGAGGGAAAAAGAGCAAAACACTTAGCAATAACAAATTAAGTGTCATTAAGTCAGGCAATCACAGAGTTGAGACTTTAAGACCTAATTTATCTGGCTTTTCCTGCAGCAGAGCTCCTCAGTGCTACATCTAGCTGGTGGATATTACTGACAAACATTATCTGCATCCAAGACTCAAGAGCAATAAAGACCCTTTGCATTTGATCTATCCCTTCCAAGAAGTTCCAGACCTTTCAACTCCTACCAGGATGATAGGGATAGGACTTTTCCAAGACAAAACTCATGCTACAAATTCAAACCTAAATGCAATCCCCAGCTGCCGAAGAAAAGCCCTCTGCAAACATTATATTCTCCTCTCCTATTTAAGTCCAACTAGATCAACCATCTCCTTTGGCAGCAGTCCCTACAGAATGGGATACTGTTTACACAAAGGGGGCAAAGGAAGAGCAATCAGGCTGCTTTGGACTGGGGAGAGGCAGGAAAGGGCTTATTCAACTCCTAATTGCTCTTGCACACAGTGTAACGAACCAGCATGAACACAGTGGGAAGATAAAATTAAGCAAAGATGTTAATCAGCGAAACTCAGAGAGAACACAAAACTTCATGGCTGTTTTACATATATGCCTATGTGTGTACATATACGAGAAGTAGAAAAAGCTCTGTAAAACACATCACACTGAGTTTGGCCAGTGCAGGCAGAGCACACCACATGTTAAGTACAAAACTTGGACAAAACCGAAGTCATCTGCACATGCTGCAGAGAAACCTAGGCCATTTATCATTAAACCAGAGACCGGCCTCTTTCTCAAACTGTATCCTCCACAGGGGATAAAAGTCTGTTGAGAAAAATGAAGTTAGCAAGTCCCAGCAAAATGGAAGAGAAAACCCCACTCCTGACCTCCTAGGTCCCCTATCAGCAGGGCTGGGCAGCCTCAGTGGTGCTGCTCTCCTTGCTCTGCTGCCCACCACCAGGCTAATGCCTGGGGACAGCTGAGGGGCCCATGGAGCACTCAGTCCAGCAGAGACCCCACCCCGGCCTCTCGCTCTTGCTGCAACAGAGCCACGAGGGGATAACAGGATCAAAAGAGCAGTAACAAGCCCTGGGAACTTGTCAGACAAATGTGTTTTTAACTGAATCCCAAACGAGCTGCTGAAGGGGAGCATTAGTGCTGTCACGTGGAGCACATGATTTTGGAATTCATTAAGCCTTTGAAGCAATGCTAGCACCGCCATCCCCTGTCCCAGCCGTTAGCCATCTGGCTGAAAAGCAGCCAAATTTCCTTCGCCCCAGAACCAGAGGAACGGCCTGTGTTTGTGGTAGGTTGCAGGAGCTACAGAGCTAGAGCATGCATGTGTTAGACAGGTTACACTGGTCTTGAGAAAAAATGGCATCTCTTCTTGGAGCCTTTGGCAAAAGCATGCCGCGTCCCATATCCTGTGGGGCTTCTTGAGGGAAATCAGATGCTTCTAGAGAACCTTACTTTCTTCTTTCTCTGAGACATGTTACAGAGGAATGAATATTTTGTTACGGAGAAGTGGAACTAGAGCTGGAAGTCCTGCATTTAGTTACCGAGAACCAGAGGAGAAGAACCTCAGTTTGGGTGAAACCAGAACAGAACTGCAATTGAAAGCTAAAGGCAAGTTTACTGTATGCTGTTGTCTGTGGCACAGGGTCATGTATTGCAGCACTATCTCAAATACAAAGTCCCCTCTGAAACTCCAACTCTCCCTTCTTTGAGGACAGTTCATAAATTAACCCTGCTGTAGATGTGAAGGCACAGAGGTGGCTCCATTCATAGCTGAATCATAGTAAACATCTTCACAGTTTGCCTTCCAGGCTAGAAAAAGCTCAGCTGTTTTCTCAGGAGAGCTGAAACAAGTACCTGTGTAATTCTGTCTCAAAACACTGCAGACTGTGCAGCAGGACACCTGTGCAGCTCTGTGCAGGCACCACGTAGTGCCCCACAATCCCAGCCAATGTGAGCAGCATGGTGCAGAGCTGGCTTGGAGCTGGAGCAGCACCCACGCTAACACCCTCCCTCCCGGTTTTGGCATTAGGAGGCACAGTGTGCATGTAAAAACAGATTTGCAGGAAACAGCTTGTGTTAGGCATAGTAGCTCTGGATCAAGGGTGACCATGCTAGATCCCAGCTGGCTTCTGCAGAAGCATTTCTGTGTCCTTGCACTGGCAAGTACTTGCCATTACCTAACCTGCTGGGGTTGCAGCCAGTTCCCCCTCACTCACTTATTTAGGGTGACAGCTAAGTAACGAGCATACAAAAACACATTATCTCTTACACGTTATCTCTTACAGCCTTAAGGAGAGCGATAACTACCTGCTCCTAATGGGAGTCTGCAAGGGGTTATGGCCTCAGCTGCTCCAGGGAAGCCACCACACTGTCCTTGGACTGCGAAGAGCTCTTGAGGTACCTGCCACTTTCTGTCTGCCCTTCTCCCAGTACAGTGCATGCAGTGGTGTGAGGCTGGAGCAGCCTCAACTCAGCAGGCCCTTGCTGTGAAGTCGCTGTCATGCCAGCACAAACAATGTTTGAATGAGATGATGCCTTTGGCAGAGACTCAGCAGCTGTGCTGATGCCCACTGCACCAGCCACACCAGGGCTCAGCTGCTGGTGGACACCTTCGAGGCACAAAAGCAGCTGAAGAAATCCTTTGAAACACTCTCTCAGGTCTCCTGACACTGTGAAGTGGTTTTTCTTCCTAATTTTTTGACATTCTAGTTTGCCAAATGTTTTTGCTTGACTGGAAGCCAAGCACAGCTTTGGGAACAAAATCTGTGGTGCACTAGGGCTTCCCCTGGCTGTTAACTGCCAGGATCTGTGATGCTGAGAGCTGACCCCAGATACAGCAAGCTCAAAGCACAAACCAAAACGCAAGCTGAAAACCCTTCAGCCTGGCCTGCCCTATCCAGAGCAGCTGTGAGCCTCAGGAAAGCTGTGCTTCCTCCAGGGACCCTGCTGCAAATGTGCCCTGCAGTCAGCAGCATCCCAAAACACACTGACAGTGGGGTCGATAACTGCCCAGAGCCTCACTCAGGTGTTACTGTACTGCAGAGCTGCAGAAAGGGCTAAAGATTGGACACAACTTTGCTGCTGGACTTGGGTCCAAGATTTGGGCTTGAATCTTACACCTTCTTTGGATGCTTCATGTCCCGGTCTCCTCCAAAGCAGCTCTAAAGGAGCTCAAAGTGAAATTGCTGAAATCTTATGTGGTGTGAAACCTCCCATATAAAGCTGGCTGTGAGAGGTCGAAAGCTGGCTAATAGTATGTGACTTTCTAGTGATTTTCCAGGGAACTCCAATTCTGAAAGACCAAATTAATGTGCAAAAGGATAAATGAGACATACTGGGAAAGACAACACAGTCCTTGTTGTATTTCAAAACTTCCAGCAATTTTCTGAAGGAGATTAACTACAACGAGTTAAACGGAAAACCGTGACAGTATCCCTTAGAGTGATAAGCTGAAAAACTAAAAAAAGACCCCGTCAAACCATCTCAAAACAGAAAAAACCCCATTTTTGCACTGGAAGCTTGCCATAGAGTGAACAGGTAACAGAGGTGTGAAAGATCATTCAGAGAAGATAGAGGCCTGGCAGAAAAGCACAATGAGTTACTCAACTTAGCAAGGAATGAAAGGAAATTCTCATGCTGCAACCTCCTCTTGCAGGGATGAGAGAAACAACTTGCTTCAAGTGGAATTGTCAGCAGGGTATGTTTCAAAACAAGTTTATAATGCAAATGGTAAACGACATAGGTGGCATTTATACTAGAGCACTGGAGGGACCCCAGCGCAGATTTCTCAGATGCTACAGGACATGAAAATTGTTGCTTAATTCATCCTGAAACCAGAGAAGTGACAGGAGGCAAATGAGATGCCAGGGTTGGGCTTTTGGTTTTTGAAGATCTTTGGGTGAATCTGGAGACCTATAACTTGTGAACCCGAGTTCCACACTGGGAATTAGGAATAGCATCCAAGGACATGTAGGGAAATGAGATTAAGGGGAAGAAACAACCCCACTCTAGCAGAAGGAAGTCACGCCTCCCTTCTTAAAGGAGTGAGGAATCGTGTTTCATCCTGTGGATATACCTAAATGTCCAAAACACTTTTAGCAAGGTCCCACACCGAATGTCCTTAACACTCTTCTCCACAACATGTTTATTCCCATAGTTAGTAACAAGGCAGAAGGTAGTGAATGGAAACTGGTCAGTGTTTAAGCCACAAGAACACACCCAAGCTGTCCCACCAGGATCTGTGACGGGGCTTGTGATGTTTGCTGTGTTCATAAAAGGCCTGGGAAAGGGTGTGAGCAGTGATGGGGCAGAGTTTGCTGGTGACCCTGAGGTATGCAGTGTAGTGAAAATGAGCACTCACTTCAAGAAAGATCCCACAACAAATGGCTGGTTAATAAAATGTCAAATTAAAGTCAGTGTTGGTAGATGTAATTTCCAAGGACAAGCTCTACCTGCACAAAGAGAGAGTTCAGACCAGTTATCCTTTCTCAAGGAAGTGGCCTGGACGTCAGCTCTGTGTTTCTCCCATTTGTCTCAGAGAAGATACAGTGGAATTAAGAAGAGGTAGAATAGGGGAAAAGGAAAATCAAATGCACAGAACAGAGAAGACAACCGAGGGAGGGAAATTAATGTATAGAAAATTATGTCCAATGAGTGAGTTGTTTTGGAAACAATTACATACGATATTCTACAGTACAGAAACAAGGACATAATAATCAAATGATGCTTAATAGGTTAAGGAACACACAAAATTATGTACTTCTTCACCATGCATAATAAGTCAGAGGAATTAATTGCCTAGGGTTGATATGGAGGCAAAATAATCTAGAATAGATCAAAAGCAACAAGATGCTTTTATGGAAGAGCCACCCAGCAAGGGGTGATAGACAAAAGGGTTCTTTGGTCAGCATAAGATTAAGCAGAGTACTTGTTGAAATACGTGGCAGAGGAATCATGGCTTTATGTCTACACTGCTCTTCAATCCACTCTAAGCACACAGGACTGATCACCTTCACAGCCAGGATTCCATGCTGGTTTGACCCTGTCATCTCACACAGCAGTTTCTATGCTCTTGTGATGCACCAGGAGGAGCAAGTTGATAAGCAAAGGCCTGATCAAGCAATCTGTCCTAAATGTTGCAGCAAAGCAATGCCACACTGTGCAAGTGTTAGGTGTGGAGAACAAAGTTAACCAGAACATAGGAAAGGCCGTATCTCAGAGGTGCTCTTACAACATTCCACAGGCACTTGACACAGGCTGGAGTGACGCTAAGAGCAGCGTGGAGAGCCTTGTCCGAGCTGAAGGCTGAACAGGTCTTTAAAACACTTTTGGGGAAGGAAACATGTCAACATATGCCGTAGCATTGCCCAGGAAGGAAGCAAACAATATGAGGGCTGCCAGTTTTATAAGAAGATATTAAGAGCCATACTCGTCCTTGGGTTGTAGGTTCGTGTTCCTAAACCTCAAATCTATGTCAAAGATGGTGGCCAGACTGAAGAGAGGAAAAAGCAGAACTGGGAAAAAGGGGCGCAAGAAGGGTTGAGAATGGAAGGAGAGAAGGAAAATTTCTGGTTTAGTCAGCCTGATGGGGAGTTTCTTGCCAGATACCTCAAGTGCCAAAGGCAAGCCAGAGCTTTAGTTTGGACAGAATGAGACTGATTTGGAGTAGGTCTTAGCCTAGAGGCGGTCAGCTAAAATGCTTGCAGCCCTGATTGTTCAGACGTAAAGCACCGAGAGAGTTAAAGGGACGCAAAACCCTTCAGCAAAAACAGGGAGGCAGGTTGGGGAAGCTCTCTAAAGGATGCACTGAAGCACCAGTTGTAGGGATGGAGTCAGAGGATCAGCTAGGGAGGCATGGATTACAGAATGAAATTCCTCCCAAGCCTCCAAGCCCAGAGGTCCCTCTAGCACTTCCAGTCCTTGCTCCTGTGAATTCCACATCCTTCTTGCCACTCTTCCTACCTTCCTGAGCGCTGGCTCTGCCCTGCTCCCCACACTCAGGCTTCTCTTCCTGTCCTTCTGGACTGAACTCACTCTTATCCCACCAGGCATGATATGCAGTTCTCAGAGGATCTACAGGCTGCCAGGCCCTTTTCTGGCTGCTGCCCCTGCTCATGCAGGCCAATACAGCCTGGTATTTGCCTTTTGTGTGAGTACATCTCATGCAGTTCGTCACATGCCAGGTGTACTATAACATGATATAACATGAATGGCCTTCCCAGTTTGGCTTGCACAATTTGTTCTTCACCTTTTTGAAGACATAACCTTCCAAATGCCACAAGACAGGCTGTTGCCATAGGAAATGAGGTAGGGCTGCTCATGTAGCTGCTCTTCTACAGTAGATGAGACGATCTTCAGGGGGAAGATGAAAGAAATCCTTAGCATAAGTCAGGCTCTGACACAGAGCTGAAGCTCCAGTGCCTCACTTTGGCCATGAGCTGGAAGTGTGAAGGTGAAGACCACGCTTGAGATGTACCACATTTGAGAGGTGTCCAATCTGCATTTTATTCTTCATCAGCCTGTTGTATTCCCAGCTCTTCCCTCAGCTTTTCCCCATTGCTGGCACGCATTTCTCCCCATGATGGCCCAGCACTAGCTAGTCTGCTCTCCAGAAGCTTGTCTAGACCTTTTGTGTAGGCAGAGCACATTTGTTAATGCTTTTGCAAACCAGAGCCTTGAAGATATCACGCCAATACCTCCAGTGCTACGCAACCTCCTCAGTCTCATAGCTCCTGACCCTTGCGTACTGCTAGTTTTTCCTCTTGCCATGTCACAGAAAAAGCAGAAGTAGCAGATACGGAAGAAACCAGACGTGCCAGCTCAGGCGTGCTGTCGGGGTTTGTGACAGGCTACTGGCTGCCCACATTTGGGAATCAAGGGCAAAAGAAATCTGTGATTGTTCTGCTCTGGTTTTGGAAAGCTGGCCACATGGGCCACACACACCCTCCAGAGAAGTGTCCTGACCCTCCTGAGTGTTGGTCCCCCCCAGCATCACTTGTGAGCTGTGCCTGCAGCAGCACCCAGGAGATACTGGAAGCAGCTGTTGGGGAAAGCTCTTCACCACCCTCCTTGGCTCAGCATTACCCCTGCCAGGCTACAGCTGTGAGCAGTGTTTTGCTGCTGGAGCTTAGCCCTGTTACAGAGCAGCTCTGTTACCGAAACGCGTTTCTCATACGTCTCAGTTCTGTGCATTAGCGAGTTCTTAGAAGTGCTTTGGACATGAAGTGGTTCTGCATGCTACCCAGGAAGGCAGGCTTTCCAGCTGCCCAGCGGTGGAGGAAGCCAAGGAGAACACTGGCACGGAGGCCAAAGCTGCCTAGCAAACCACTCCTGGGCTTAGCCAGGAAGACTCTGCAAACAGCAGCCTCTGACTGCCTAGACTGGTTCTGTCCTGAGCAGCCACAAAGCAGCTGCCAAAACCCAGCACAAGGAAGAGAAAAGGTGTGTTAACGCTGCAAGGCAGTGCTGGGGAGAGCCAGGACACCAGCCTGAAAAAGCCACCGCTTCCTTGTCTGGCCCCCAGCAGTGCTGCCTTGTGATCCACAGCAGGCCAGCACCTGCTGCTCCTGGGAGCACAGGGAGGACAGGGGAGGGAAGACAAAGAGTCTCATGGTCAAAGGCAGCGCTTAGACACTGCCAGTCTGCAGCCTGGACTCAGCCGCACTGCTGCCTCCCAGGGAGGGGTGAAGCGGGGTGGGTAGCACAGCTGTCCTCCGGTGCATGGCTCAGTGCAGGCTGCAAGGGGAGGTTTTGCCTGCTGTCTCCCACAGATGGGGACATGAGGTTGGTGTGGGAGCAGAGCGGTTACAAGTGGCAATTGCACACTGGGATTACTGGGCCACGAGCTTTCAGCTTCTCCACAAGACACTGCATGATCCTGCGTCTACCCTCAGAGGCATTAGCCATTCTCCATTTGCTGAACTGACTGCAGGTAACAGAAACAAAGAAAACGCTGAATTTTGCTTTATACAAAGAATGTAAATGAAAACAAATTTATTTTCAAAGGTAAAAAATACATAACAAGCAGTATGGTCCCGTATGTTGCAAGCCCTCTACCCTTAGTGTAACATACCGTACTGTCCAGCCTGGACTTACAGTGATTCCAACCAGGGCAAACAAAAGGGTTTCACCAACAGTTCCCTGACCTGAGCTCTCACTAGGGACTGGGGAACAGTGTGCCAGCACACTGATGCACGGGCAGGAACTTTCCTCTGCAGAAAGATCTTCTTCGCCCTTCTCTCAGCTCTTGTTCAAGTGCTCCAGCACTCAACAAAATGGACACACCAGTTTCACTCCTTACTTCCCAAGCCCAAGCCCAGCTTCCCTTGGCACCCAGGGCAGTGGATACACAGGACCATAACAGAGACAGAGGACTTGAAGACAAAGGGACGAGAAATCAGTACAGGTATCTATGAGAGAACAGGCCGTTGGGAGATACCCACTTCGTCACTACTAACAGTCCGAGTCGAGGGGTCTCCAGGCACACCGAAGGATTGACGTGTCAGGCACTGGAGGTCTGTGCAGAACGTGTCTGGTCCCATCCTCTCCCGTCTGCCAGCATGATACTGGATCAGATACTGCAGCCTCAGCCACTGAGACTGGCTGAGCACTGATGAAGGTTAATTTCTTCACCAGTCCCTTCTAAAGGCACAGGGCCAGCTGGGTGCAGCAAAAACACACACAGAAGAAAGGAAAAGGGCTGCTGTACATCTGGATATGTTCACCTAGTCAGGCAAGGCTGAGCAGCACTGGAAGAGGACAGGTCTGACCTGCAAAAAAGTCAAGAAACACAACTCAGCAGAGGACATAAAACAAAGGCTCAGTTCAGCAATCCCAGTACGACACGCTTGCAGTTATCTGTGCAGATCTCACATGTTTTGTCTTTCTCCAGCCTAACCTCAGACACAAGGAACATCCCCTGGGTACATCAATACCTATGTATAGAAATGAAGCAATTGAGCCAAACACTTCAAGGAGAGGATTTTCTCAGCCATCCAGAGGAAGACGAGACAAGTCTCAGATAAAACGTTTTGCTCAAACATTAGTTCCTGGGAGCAGAACCACAGAGGGAACTCAGCAATCTCAGTGCAAGGCTGCAAGCCCCACAGTGGGTCTGCAGCCAACAGCTTGGTCTTCTGATCCTCCTCCACTCCTGGCAGGCACAAATCTAGATCTGCTCATCCCCTAGATGCTTCAGACAATTAACACGCTGGACATAGCCAGCTGTCAGAAGGCCCTTACTGGCCCACTCCCTATACTCCTATCACCCTCCCCAGTATATTACAGCCTCAGTAACCAGTTGTGTATCCAGCCGTTGAGACCTGTTAAAGTCCTCACACATTGCTGCTTTTTCCTGTGTTCTCAGCCCTCCCTTCGGCTCACTGCTTCTGCTGCCCATCAGGGCTCTCTGCCCAGAACGCACTTCTGATACGTGCCTCTCTGCACAACATGAAGCCACTGCAGATGGCTATTGTAGCGTGCAGATATGCTTTCTGAAAGCACTCGTCCTTCCAGCCCCAGGCCTCTAACAAACTGTGAGCTCCCTCCAGCAGCCTTGTCATTGTACTGCGAGCACATTATGCATCAGAGGTGCTAAGAACCCAACTTTATACTGATTTTTCCCATTTTTCCTGGTCTTTTTGCAGTCCTGAGATGGAAGCTGGCCTCTGCTCTCTGTTTCTCCTGCTCTATTTCTAGGTAGTTGGGTGGCCAAGAGATGCTCTGGGTGGAACACGAATGGAAGAGGCTCGTTGTTCCCCCATCTCCTGGGGAAGCTGCAATTGCTGTCTGCCCTCCCATGTGCCATCTCCTCTTACCGTGTCACTGGAGCTTCACATTGCCAATACTTAGTCTGATGTCTCCCTTCCATTCAAGGGATCACAAGGACGCTGCAGTGAGAATCAGAGAGACAGCATTAGGGGAGTAGCGAGTCAGACACTGGCCACATCACAGCCCCTTCTGTTGTGGACTTTTCTTTGGGCATCTTAGTGAGCCTCTCCCAGGGTCTCCCCCAGCCCAGCTCTTGACCAATAAACACAGCCTGGACCCAAGATGACCAAATAAAACCAGTGATCCAGGAGCTAGGAAACTGAGCGCTACTTGTGGAACCCTCCTCTCTCCTGCCCCTGGGTAGTACAGCTCCACGTGTCCCAGAGTGGCCACGGATGGCAAGGCTTGGCTGAGATTATGCCCCAACTCACCTGATGGATTTCCTGCACTGCCAGGCGTATGGAAGCATGGAGGCGAGGGAAGGCTCGTTTGCTGTCTGTATTCTTGCCTGAGCCTAACTTTGTTCCGCTCTTGTCCAGGCTCTGTTGGTTTTTGCCATTGCTGCTCCTCCTGAACCAGTTCGGTTTGACAACTTTGTCTGCTCCTGATTGCTCAGCAGGTTTGCTGGTGGAAGGCCTGGAGGAGCACGGCTGCTCCACTGGGGGTGGCTCCCTCTCTGCTGCTGGCGGATCCAGCGTGAGGCACCGCAGATTGTCATAATCCAAACTCTCATTACTTTTCTGAGGGAGGGAAGAGTGGATTCAGCAGTGGCTTGCAGACCCTCCACACACCCCAGACAGCGTAACAGGGAGAAATACCCAGCTGTGCCGGCAGCTGATACTTAGAGGAAGGGAAGTGTCATCCACTCACCAGGGCCTCTTCCCCACCCCAGGACTCCCCAGTGTCCAGCCAGTAGCATTTCCCAGTGCACGCAGAAGAGGCCAAGCTGCTTGGCCAGTATGGGACACCCCCAACAGGAACACAAAAGAAAGATGCTGCAGCAGTGACTCTACCTGCCCACGGCACAGTCCATGCCCCCAACCCCCTTTCCAGCTGTAGATCCTTGACATTCACCTGCCCACAGGGAACAGTCAGTATCTCCATGAAGGGCTTGATGCCCACAGTCTGGTGGTACCGAACCAGTTCGGTGAGCGAGGCGTGAGCCCGGTCTTCCCCCAGGATGACATAGCGTGCGTTGGGCTGCATATTGACCATGTAGTGTCTGCAGCGGTCTTTTCCCCTGGGGAGATGGAAAGACAGAAACAGTCACAGCATAGACCTGCAGAGTGTCTCCAGGACCTGGGCATTGCTTTTGGCACTTGTTGTCTCAAGACGCCAGATGTGATCAGGAGCCACAGTAACGAGTATCACAAAGATGCAGGAGATGCACTGTGCTAGTGTGTCACACGTTATTAGCAGGTGCTAGAAGAGAAGCACCGTCCTCAAAGTTAGGGACAGGAGAACCTTGGCAGCTGGATCCAAACTCCAGCAGACTGTACTGCCTGCCACGCCTATTGTCCACAAGGAAACTCTGTCGTACCCCTTGCCTGAGGCTGTACAAAGACCATGCCCTTGTAGCACTCTGATTGCTGCTCCTCATGACCTCCTCTAGTCTTATTTCCTTTGCTTCAGTCCATGCTTCTTCCAGCCTGGTTTGCGCTCTCAGCCATACAGCACCCGCACGCTTGGAGCTGCAGCACCCCACTCACAAACAGATACAGTTTTTGGCAAGGCACAGACTCTGCAGTGTCCTGCCTGCTAGTCCAAACTGTCTGAGGCACCCACAACAGGAGAGGCTGAGCATCATCCTCATTGGGCTCCTCTGTGAATGAGGCTAACTCCTCCAGCCATGCATAGCTCAGTTTCAAAGAATCATAGAATCGTTTAGGTTGGAAAAGACCTTTAAGATATTAAGTCCAACCGTTAACCCAGCACTGGCAAGTCCACCACTAAACCACGTCCCTCAGCACCACATCTATTTGTCTTTTAAATCCCTCCAGGGATCGTGACTCAACCACTTCCCTGGGCAGCCTGTTCTAATGCCTGACAACCTTTCCAGGGAAGAAATTTTTCCTAAAGCCCAACTTAAACCTCCTCTGGTTCAACTTGAGGCCATTTCCTCTTGTCCAGTTGCTTACTCCTTGGGAGAAGAGACTGACCCTCACCTCACTACAACCTCCTTTCGGGTAGTTGTAAAGAGCGAAAAGGTGTCCCCTCAGCCTTCTCTTCAAGGTTGATTACCTTACCTGTATGTCAAGGTGTAGCCCGGTCGGCTCTGGCTGATCCGAACAAGGAAGCAACCCAAAGGCTTGTCAATCAGCAAGTTTTCAGCTTCCCTGGAAACAGGAAAGAAGTTTTTAGTAGACGGTGAGCAGTTGCTTCTGTGCTGGGATTCCCATCCTATCTCAGGTACTCTATGACAGTGTTCCCAGTCCACAGGGAGGTCAGCATCTGCCTCATGTGCTCCTAGCTAGAGGTTTCCTGACTCAGGCTTGCTGGTGCAAGGAGGCATGAGCAGGCTGAGACGGCACAGTACTTTCGGCCAAGGCCTCTCCAAGCAGGGCTGCTCCAAACCTGCTCCAGCAGTCAGACGAGCACAATAGCAACAGCTACCTACCAGCACACAATGCTTTACAAAGGATGGCTGAGGTCAGAAGGCTGTGCACATACGCACTCCCTATGCTCCAGTGCTGACGGAAGAAGTCACGATGCTCTGGGGTACTGGTGCTCAGCACAAAGTAAGCCCAGGGGCCTTGGAAAAACACCAGCTTGGATTACACCAGTCTGGCTCTCCTCTAAACTTCCCACTGGAAGGAGGTCTTCCCCCTCTCTGCCCAAGAGACAAAGCACTGCTTTGTGCTTGCTGCGTGCCCTGCTCCAGGCTAAAGGTGACTGCAAATCACCAGTGCAGTTTGGGGTTTCTCTGGCTGCTCTGCTATGTGAGGCTGAGCTTACACTGCTGCAAGGCGACTTAAACCCAGCAACAGGAAACACAGCTCCAAAAGTATCTAATTCTCAGTGTCTTTGGGAAGGGTCTGCCATGTCCTTTGTTGTGAAGTGCTCAAGGCTAGCCTATATTCAAACTCAGACTGTTCTGTCTCCCAGGCACTAGTTTCTCTCTCCTGCACTCTTGGATCTGTGGGCAAAACCATTAACGCGGGTGAGAGCCCTGTTAATAACCTTATAAAGAAGAGGAAAAAATGCAGCTACCAGGAAGCTGTCAGCTACTGCAGTGTCCTTTGCTAAGCTAGCGTGCTGTATAATGTTTCTGAGTAATGTCCACACCGATAAGCTGACAAAATCCAGGAACCTGTCATCTAGCAAGACTGACGGAGACTTGCAGCTTTAACAGAAAGAAGTTATAAAGGGGAACAGAGAATATTAATGGTTGGAAAGGACCTCTTAGATCACCGAATCCAACTATACCCACAATAAAAACCTAAATACCGTGATCAAACGTAAGTTCGAAAAAACACAAAATAACCCTCTATATGCCTGCCTCTAAAGCATGTCCTGAAGAGCCATGTCTACACGTTTCTTAAATACCTCCAGGGATGGTGACTCAACCATCTGCCTGGGGAGGTTGTTCCAGTGCCCACCACTCTTTCTGTAAAGAATTTCTTCCTAATATCTGATTTAAACCTCCCCTGCCGCAACTTCAGACCATTTCCTCCGGTTCTGTCATTATTTACTAAGGAGATGAGGCCAACACCCACCTCTCTACAATCTCCTTTCAGGTAGAGAGCAATGAGATCCCCCCTCAGCCTCCTCTTCTCCAAACTAACCATGCCCAGCTCCCTCAGCCTCTCCTCATACGACTTGTTCTCTGAACCCCTCAGGAACTTGGTCACTCTCTTCTGGACATGTTCCAGCATCTCAATGTTTTTCTTGTAATGAGGGGCCCAGAACTGAATACAGTTCTCGAGATGAGGCCTCGCAAGGGCCAAGTACAAGGGCACAATAACCTCCCTTCTCCTGTTGACCATGCTATTCCTGATATAATCCAGGATCCTGCTGGCCTTCCTGGCCACCTGGGCACACCGCTAGCTCATATTAAGCCGGTTGTACATCAGCACCCCCGGGTCCTTTTCTGCTGGGCAGCTTTCCAGCCACTGACCCCCAAGCCTGTAGCTCTGCCTGGGGTTGTTGTAACTGAAATGCAGAATCCAGCACTTGGCCTTATTGTACCTCATATAATTGGCCTTGGCCCATCGCTCCAACCTATCCAAGTCCCTCTGCAGAGCCTTCCTGCCCTCGAGCAGATCAACACTCCCATACAATTTGGTGTTGTTTGCAAACTTAGGGTGCTCTCAATCCCCACATCCAGGTCATCAACAAAGACACCAAACAAGACTGGTCCCAAAACCGAGCCCTGAGGGGCACCACTGGGCAGCCAGATGGATTTCACCCCATTAATTACAACTCTCTGAGAGCAGCCATCCGGTCAGTTTTTAACCCAGTGAAGAATACATTTGTCTATGCCATGATTCACCAGTTTCTCCAGAATTCTGTGGGAGACTGTCAAAAGCCTTACCAAAGTCCAAGTAGACAACATTCACAACCTTCCCCCCATCCAAAAGGCGAGTCACATGGTCATAGAAAGAGATCAGGTTGGTTAAGTAAAACCTCTCTTTCATAAACCTGTGCTGGCTGGCCCTGATCCCTTGGCTGCCCTGCAATTGCCATGAGAGCTCACTCAGGACGATCCTCTCCATGATTTTTCCTGGTACCGAAGTCAGGCTGACAGGTCGGTAATTCCCTGGATCCTCCTTCCAGCCCTTCTTGTAGACAGGTGTCACATTAGCCACCCTCCAGTCATCTGGTATCTCTCCTGTTGACCAGGATTGTTGAACACGATGATAAGGGCATCCAAATGACAGCTACGCTTGGCAGCAATGCCCACACACAAGTCCCACCAAGCAAGGGATGCTGGCAGTTAGGAAGCACGCAACACTATACATTAATTAATTTGCACACAGGGCAGACTACAGCCAGAAATTCTGATCTACCTGTTGAGCAGGAAGGCACCATCTTGCTCCTATCTGATCAATGCCATCATCAGCATTTCTCTGATTATCACACTGCTTGGAAAGTAGTGCTTGGCCCAGCCAAGAGTGAAATGCAAAGCATATTTGCAGCAAAACTTCAAGCATTTAAATAAAAGTTTTCCAAAAAGACCTTGAGAGTTCATAGACTCAAAAATAACTCCACAAGAAAGTAGGGCTCTATGTATGTCTCTCCCATCCTAAAGGGATGTAAATTCCACCTACGTCGTAGCCTCCTTTAGACAGGCAGAAGTATTGACAAAACCCCTTCTTTTTCCATTATGTGGGGCCTTTGGAGGAATCTTGCTACAGGGTAGTCACTAGAGTCCTTGTTAACACTTTTTAAAATAAGCGTACACTGAGTTCTGTATTCTCCTGCTGTAAACTAAGGTCTCCTCCTGATCTATACTGAGAGATATGAGAACAGACATAATGAGTCAGACCAGAAGCCCATCTTCATTACATATCATGACTCTGCAAACAGTCTACGATGGGGTAAACCAATGTGAGTGATTCCTCTCCAAGTACTTTCCAAGCCCTCCTTCCCTGCACAGGATGTGTATTTCGGAACCATCAGTGGACTTACTTCCTATAAGTTTCCACAACCTGTCCCTGGAACCACGTAAAGTTTCATTATTTGCATTCTGTGACAGGAAGCTCCAAGCTTCCCCCCTAACGGTTTGGAGTTCACAGCCTAAAAGCAAAAGGTTATGAAGGTCACCCCTGTTCCTCAAGAAGACAAATCCTAGAAAATCCAAAATGCTTCCACCTGCCCACCACAGCTCAACCTGAGGTGACTTTGTCCAGTGTACTCACCTCCTGCTAATCATCCCATACAGCCAGCTTGGAAAGGCCCCATCATCCTGCACCATCTTCTGGGCCTGTGTCTCTTTGAACCAGCGAAGAGTTGCTCCTCTCTTGAGTTTCCTCATTTCGGCTTCTTCTCCAGTCTTTTCCTCTGTCCCCCGAACAGTGCGAGGTACAGAAGGGTCCAAGAAGTTATCGAAAGGAGTGGACTGAAAGTGGGGAGAAGGGGCAAGTAGGCATGAAGGTAAGGTCAAAGGCAGGGCACCACCTTTGAAGGGATCACTACCAAAGCGATCCCCTTACTGAGTCCCTTAGGATCAATCACAAACTATCAAATGCTGCTTTCAGTTGCTCAAAGGTCCTGACCATGCTTTTTAACTAACCACAGTAGGAAAGGACTCTCTCACTTCTTGTTACAAGAATGACAACATCCTCCTGGGACCACATGCAGGAGAACATGTGCCTGCAAAAGGTGGAAGGAGCAGGGAACCAGCACATCTGGCTAAGGAGCCCCAAGCATAGTCAATATTGCTACCTCTGTTAGTTTGCTGCGAGGCCGTGGCACTGGTGTCTGTGGTGCCCCATCAGGATGAGTGGGACCAAGTGGAGGGCGCCTCTTTCGTGGTTTGGGGACTGGAAAGCTCGCTCCTGCAATGAGAGGAAAGAAGTAGATGAAATTTAGTATCCAAGATCCATGAGATCCATTTTCCACACACCCAGGATAGGCATCGGCTCTGCTGTGCAGAGCTTGTAGGAAAGACACAGCTTGGCACTCCTCCCACCACAGCCAGGCAAATGACCTTCACCGTGCTGCTTCTGCTCCCCACAGAGAAATCCACGCTTTCAAATGGTAGAACCATCAGCAACTCCCTGCCCGTGGCATCAATGGAGTACCCTAGCCTCTGGAGAGCTGAGGGCAGGCCATCATCACCTGGGGCTTAAAGCACTTCAATGTGATCATCTCATGAGTGGCCATGAAAGGGGAGAGTAGGGGTGCAGGCAACTCACTCTGGGCCTTTGCTTCCATTGTCGGCTGCCACCTTCTTTTTTTCTCTGCCTCCTCCTGTTGCTGCTGTGCCTGAGCTCTCAGCTCAGCCACCAGTTTCAAGTAACTCTTTCTGCATCTGAATCCCCTGTAAACTGTTCAGAGAAAAGCTGTGGTTAGGAAAAAATGCTGTTTATGCCTTTGTCACTCCCTGGGAGAAGCACGCTGGGTGATATTGCTTCACCTAGTGCAAAACCCTCAACACTTGAATCATGTTAATAAAGAGTAATGTAAACTCTCCTGAAAGCAAGCAGTCAAAACCATGTGACAACTGCCTTCGGCTCTATAAGCTACCAGATCACAGATTTTAAAAAATCACATTACAGATCTAAGCTCTCATCTCTAATGCCAAGGCACTGAATACTTGTCGTCGTTTAACCCCAGGCAGCAACTAAGCACCACACAGCCATCCACCCCCTGTTCACCTTGCCCTCCTGGCCCGGTGGGATGGGGAAGAGAATCAAAGAAAAGACAAAACTCATGGGTTGAGATAAGAACAGATTAATAAGCTAAAATCTAATAACAATAAAAATAATAATAACAATAACCGTAATGAAAATTAATATAGCAAAAAGAGAGAAATAAAATCGAAGAAAAGGACAAGTGATGCACAATGCAATTGCTCACTACCTGCTGACTGATGCTGAGCAGCGATTCAGTGCCCCATACAAGCCACCCCCTCACCCCCACCTCCCCAGTTTTTATACTGGGCAGGATCTCTTTGGCTAGTTCAGGTCAGCTGTCCTGGCCTCGCTCCCTCCCAGCCTCTTGTGCACATGCACACCAGCGAAACATAGGAAACTGAAAAATCCTTAACTTGGGATAAATGCTGCTGAGCCACAAGTAAACCGTCACTATGTTATCAGTGTTGTTCTCATGATAAATCCAAAACACCAGCTACTAGGAATAAAATTAACTCTATCCCAGACAAAACCAGGACAATATCTGAAAAACAAAGTTTCACAGAAGAGCCTCTGATAACCATCTATCTCCCCTGTAGCCTCAGACTCTGTGAAGGAGATGGATTTCCTTGCTGTCAGCCCACAGGGAAACCTTTCCCATAAGCTATTACAGGGTTCATCAGGAGCATTACAGACACAGCGTTTTCCCACCTACTCTATCGTGTGTTAAAGCACATGAACTGAAATCCTCACTCTCTCTCACTTCCCACTACCCACACATCTTCCCATGGATGAGAACAAGGCACAGCATGTGACAGTCTGATGTTTGGCATATTGTGTAGTGTATAGCTGGAAGCTACTCAGATGCTTCACCAGTGCAGCAACCTGTACAGAAGAGAAGTACAACAGAGAGGGACTAGGCAGGGTGACAGCCTCCTCCTTCTCCTGGTTGCACAGTCCTCGTGAAACCTGTGCAGAAGGAAGCACAGAACTGCCCACAGTGCCTGCTCTGGAGAAACAGGCTGCCAGAGCAGACACTACCTGGAAAGGGGAAAAAACCCCGCATCAAAACAAAACTGCATCCCCTTCTGCCTGTCTCAAAGTAGGAATGAGATCTGCTTCACCCATCTTCTTTTCCCTCTCCTTAGTTCAACACCACTCACAAACAACATCTCACTCCAGAGGACACTTCACCAGATCTCAGGATGCAGCAAAATCACATGCATGCCCTGCTGAGCGCAGTTCTCCTGTGCACGTGCTTTCCCTTTCCAAGGCTCGCACTGTCTGCTGGATCTCCCTGATGAACACTGAGGAGGTGAATATCTGCAATAGGCACTCTGACTTCACAGGGCCATGACATGGAGATGGGGCCTGGCCTACCTTTCTGTCATCTGCAAAGGTGCAATGGTGAAGCAGGGAGTGGAGGAAAGTTTTTTTGCTGCCCTGGTCTGAGATCAGAGTTGAGGACTCCCTTGCCCCATTGCTCACCTTTCTGTATGACAGCTGCTGCTCTTTCCAGTCGCTCCACACACTTTGCCAGCTGTTCCTGGTGCCAATATTTAAAGAAAAGTCGTGACTTTCTGTGAAGTTGAGGAAAGAAGCAGTCAGAAACCCTGTTAGTCTAAACTTGTATCCATCATCCTTTGGACAGGCCTCTCCTACACAAAGTTCTCCCTGGAGGGAATAAGATAACAGTCTACATGTATGAAGCCTCTGCAGTTCAGGCCACCCATTCCCAGCAACAGTGATCCACACGTACCCACACATCCAGCCCGTGAGCTCTGTACTCTGCAGTATCAACAAGCAGCTGAAAGAGATGGAAAAAGTGAAATAAGTAATTTTCTGCCCAAAGTGAACACCACGCAGCCAGTGGGTTTAGGTCCACAAGGGGGGATAAAGTGCCTCAACGATTCTGCATTACATTCTCTGTCCCCTGTCCCCCAAACACATCCATTAACTTCCTGTCAATCTGTGGTGCTCCCTGAGGTACAACTAAGAGTATATTTGGGAACATCAGCAAAGTGGTTCCCAAAGGCAGATTTCCTCCAGCTCCCTGACAAGACATTCTGCAGAGCCTTTTTTTTTTTTTTCCCCCGAGAACTGGTTTTCCTTATTTTGTTTCCAAGCTTGCTGGATTAAACAAGTTGTTAGGTCAGAACAGAAAGACTTCTGGGAGAAAGCTTGTTTTCCAATTTCAGTTTTGTTTTGCATACTCTAGTGATAAAACTTGGGACACTCAAAGACTCACCAACACTTGGAACTGAAAGTAATACTCTAGCTGCACCACACAAACAGCTTCCTTTGCCTGCAAATCCAGGCTGTGAAACCATAGTGACACTTTTTGCTAGTATCTCACACAGCAAAACAGAACTGGTTTTCCTTCTATCTCAGCCAACTTCCACTGTGCCTGAACCTATATCCAAGGTACTATTTTCTCAAAAGCAGTCTATGATTTTTGTGTCTGCAAACACATCGTGCTGCCTGTCTACCATCATCTTTCTCTCATCCATAAGATTCCCGACTTGGGTCTCAATTGGGTTTTATTAATTTAGTATCATCAGTACTTCAAGGAAACTCTTTGAAGGCTGGAGGAGCTCCCAGGAAAGAACTTTTCCAGAACATTCAAATCCTTTTCTTAAAAGACAAATAAAAAATAAATAAAAAAATCAGCTGGCTGTCCTATGTGCTTCATTCTCACTGTCAGTCAGAAGTGACCATTGGCAGGAAGGAGTGACTGGGAAAGTGGAAAAGAAGAGGTATGGAGTTGCTGCCCTAGATGTAGGAAGTAAAAAGCTGACAGGCTAAGACTACAGAGCAGGAAGGATGTTTATGTGAGTAAGGAAGAGACAGCTTCTGAAAACGCTGGGGGCGTATTATGCCTGTACACATAAAAAAGTCTTGGACCAGAAACATTCTCTCTAGCCTAGGAGACATTCAACGCTGGCTGCTTGCTCAACATAGTCCTTCTCAACTTCTCCCCCCACAAGGCCATCAGCAAAAAGCCTGGAGAGGCACCTGGAAACTGCACTGAGCCCCTGCCATGCTGAGTTCAGTGGACACCCCCGACTGTTATTGTGACTCCCTAAGCTGAGCACATGACCCAGTTCTCATTCCACAGGATAGTACAGCTTTACAGCAATTGAACTGAATTGCTACATGACAATTCAAGAAAGATTTCATTCATCATTGTACCAAATGCTTTTTAAACATCAAGTGTCCTTGCCAAAGCATTTGTATTCCCCATAACCACAAACACCCATCCTCACTTTGTTCCTATTACTCAGTTCAAGATGCAACTCCGAGAGAGCTCTGAGAACACAGGATTGCATGTGGCTCCTACCTTTCTTTTGTGAGGGAAACATCTGGTTTAACTAGAAGAATTCCATATCTGTGAAAAACAAACCAATACAGCAACATAAAAGCCACATCCTTGATGTGCCGAGCTGATCCATGTCACCCTCACAGCAAACAACAATAAATCACTGCCTCTCCCTCTCAGCCTCCCACAGCAAACAACCCCATGATCTAAGGCATGTGAACTTTAAAGAGTCTGTTTCACTCCTTGCCCATATCTGGTTACTAGGATTGCTTCCCTAACAATATCTAACAAGGAACATTCAGAGGTTTCCACAAACCTTTCAGCAAATTCCTCAAATG
>WEIS01059928.1:56513-74131 GCA_013389965.1 Todus mexicanus
AAATGAGGGTCTCCAGGAGAAACCATCTCTTCGGATACGGATTGTCTCCAGCAGTCCGTTGTATCGGAGCTGAAGTAGCACCATGAAGAGGATCAGAGAAACAAACAGAAACAGGTCATGAGGACATCCGTTTGTTTGTCTGCAGGCCGAAATGCCCTCATTCAGCCCTACACTTCTCTAGTTCAAAGCAAAAAATCATTTTTCTGAAAATATGTCTTTGGTTAAAGATTGAATTTACCGCATCCTGCAATTCTGATGATTAACCGCTCCCGGTTAAAAGCTGGAAACCATGAAAAACAACGATTGAAATAACTCCACCTTCCAGCCATGGGTATTGCTTTGCCTCTGTCCCTTAGAGGATAGCCTTTTATTTCCAAATCTGCACAAAGAAGTATTCTGAGGGATGAGTGAACCTCACTCTTAATCCTACTCTTTCTGATATACATTAAACAGGCCACAGAGGTCTCTGAACTCTTCTAATCACTTCCAATATTCTTTAAAGTGTCTGGATCTCAGACCTGACACAATAGCCCAAGACAGTCATATCAGCACATTTCAGCTTCTGTCAAAGTGATCCCATCTTGGCTCCTATTCAGAGTTGTCCTGACTGATGGGTGAGAACAGTCTCCTCTGGGAAGTATAATTTTTTTTCCTGGAGTACTGTCTGTACCAGTCCCCATCCAGCAGATGCAAAGATGAATCTTCGTGCCTGACAGGCAGATCTCATTGCATTAATGAAAAAGAAATCGGAGAGAACTAATACTGCGAAAGCTGGATGTAGTAGTCTGTGTCACAAAACCAACCAAGTACACAGAACCTTCACATGCATAAAAAGTGTGCCTACGCTTTCTCTTGCAAGGGGAGGCTCAGACCGGTCATCTTCTACCTATCTCCACAGCCTTTTGGTGGGGTCTGTCCGCCTCACAGAGACATCGCAGAAGAACCTGTAAAGGACATCACTCTTTCTCACCTGTTGCAGCACCACCTGGTCGTCCACTACACCGGGCTCCTTCTGGTTGTTGGGCTTTATACAGCGCACAAAGTGTGGCTTGGCAGAATACATCCTCTCCATGAGCACCATCAGGGAATGCTGGTGAGGGCAGAGAAAGATCAATAGTCCAGTAACCCAAAGCACGGCCAGAGTCCAGCGTACAGTATCTTGCAGTGAGAACTGTTTTCTCACCCCACAACAACTTTTGAGGCTCTGACAACAACCAGGTTGTTCTCCCATCATGATCAGCTGTGATTGGCACCCAGAAAAGCCCCTGTCTACATGCTGGATGCTTTAACCATCCTCAGCAGCCTGGCAGCTCTCACTAAAATACAAGTGCACTCATCTCAAGGGGCACTGCAGGGCAGTAATACTTTACCCGGAACTGAGCTCCCACAGACTGTTTTCGTGTGCTGTTGAACTTGTCGTCTGCTCCTGGTATGACCTGAAACCACATCCAAACAAAAGATCACCTCTAGAAGAGTGCTTGATTGCCATCCAGAGAGCTTTGCTTGAAGGCAATCAGCAAAAAGGAGAGAGAATGGATTTCAGGGAAGGGAAGACAAGTTAAATATATCACTAGAAGCAAGCAGAAAACCTGGTAGAAACAGAAAAAAAAAGGGGAAATTGTTGCAGGCAGATTGCTGCCTGCTCTTATTTTCAACTGATTTCTGCCTCCTCTCATTTTCAGCCAGTTTCTCAATAAATATCAGGTAACTATGCCATCATCTATCAGTTGCCATATGGACCTGAAGTGCAATACCTTGGCTTTCACATGAGGCATCAGTGTCCCCGTCCTGGAGACAGTGGCTGAAAGAAAAGAGACAATCATTAATTTTGTACCGTTGTTGCAATCAACCATGTCTAAATGCTAAAATCTCAATTCACACAAAAGTTTCCCTAACAAATGGTAAATCAGAGATGAGGTGTTAGGTTTCACCATGTGGAAATACAAGGAAAGAGCTAAAGAAAGGGAGAAGAAAATGCAAACATTTGAAGCATACAATGCAGGCAGTATTATTTTCTGCTACTGAGAAGAAAAGGCAGTCAGGTTACTGAAAAGCCCTAAATGACCCTCAAGAGGAATACCATCAATGGGCATCTAACAACGCAGGAAAAAAGTACAGACAGCAATGGGAAGGTCACCTACACCAGTCAATACAGGGGGTTCTATAAGGCCCAATAGCTTCAAACTAATTCAGTAACAAGATGAAAATTTCAGGGAAATTCCTTACTAAAGGATCTAATGACAGTCTTGTACACTTCTGATGCCACAGTCTCCTGTGAATCACAGGATCACAGAATGGTTCACGTTAGAATGGACCTCGGGAGGTCATCTAGGCCAACCCCTTTGGTCAGCAGGGTCACCTACAGCTGGCTGCCCAGGACTGGACAATCAGTTTCTGAATAGGTTATCTCTGCTGGTTATGGGCTTTCAAAGAACTGGGACTAGACTAAACATCTTCAGCAACTGTGTGGAAGTGGTAATGAAGAAAGAGACTCTGGAGCAAAAGAGCTGAAAAACACAGTGGAGAACAGAAATCAAATCCACTTTGTCACTTACAACCCCCCGAAAGTGGCATGGATTGAACAAGACCTGGAAAAAATAAATTTCTGCACCAGAAGCACAATGTTCAGCCAGATAAATTCCAAGGAAGCATCCATCTGATTTTTTAAAAAATGTTTACTTTCAAAGAAGCCTTGAAGACTCTGAGGGCTTATCAATAGCTGGAAAAAGGGAGTGTAGTGGTGGGAAAGAAATAACGCATGATCTCAGATTTTTTTAGCAAGTTGTAACTTGAAAAACAAGCTGTGTTTGAAAAGGATAATCTCTACATTCATTCTTTGTGGTGTTACAGCACTCTATTTTCAGTGAGAACAGGTAGAACCTATGACCTTGTGCAGCTCCATTTCTAGACAGGCTCAGAGCATATGGAAAGGGCCAGTGGGAGACAGCCCTGCGCTGGTCCTGGAGGGGTTGATCTGAGGGAAGGTATCTCATAATTATAATACATAATATTATGTGGATAACTCTCTGGAAGAGGATACAACCTGCCTTGCTTTCCAGGGGGAAATGACCACCTCTGACAGCTCAGTATATTCCAGCAGCACCACTCCAGGCTGCAGCCTCCCCAGAATCTCCCTGGGGCTGCCCGCTGTGAAACAGCAGCATGCAAGCCACATCCTCACACTTCAACTCTTGCCAAGGTGGGCCTTGATTCCTGAGGGATGCCCTATGGTAGCAGAGAGACTTGCCTGTGAACAGCACGCTGAGCAAGGGGGTGATGCTGTTAATGAAGAGCCCACGGATGTTGGCTGGCAAGGTGTCTCTGTTCTTCTCCAGAAAGCCCCCAGCAGCATATTGTACCTATGGGAAAGTGCAGCAAGTCACTATGGCCAGCAGTGCTCACAGGCATGTGTTGAAACCCACCTCCACAGCTTGCCAGGAGCGACTCTTAAACTGAACGTACACCAGTTCACGGGTGACTTCTGTAATGCGTATGCGAGGTTCAGATGCACATCCCAAGGAAAACCCTGTGGATGGCACTGAGGCACTGCAACCACAGGAGAGCAGCACAGCACTGAGATACCCATTTTTTCTTGTTCTCCTTTCCCTGATTATGAAGTTTCATTTACTTTTGGTTTATGCTTCGCTTTTTTCCTTGCTCTCCCCATCTTCCCTTTAAATTGGCTTCCATCCTGTTGTTATGCTCCCCCTTGTTTCTCTTGCTACTGTCCTTTCTCAGCTCCAGCCTGGCACTCTCTTACTCATTAATTTTTGTAAACAAAGAGTGTCACAAGTAATAACTTAGTCACAATGGTGAGATGAGAGCACCAATTTGCATATGACAATGACCTGAATTGTCATGCCTGCTCCAAAAATTACCTCCGATTAGCTCAGCATATTTAGGCCAAAGCTTTCAAAATCAGTGGCAATAAGGTTACACGTATAGTCCTAAATCCCAAGCTGTTTAGATACCATTTGAATGTACAAATAATTGCCTCCACTTTCAAAGCATGTGGCTGCTCTCACAGTGTATCTCAGTGCTTGCAATAAAATAGTGATTGCTATTCTCTGGAACCCAATAGGTAAAGGTAAAGTCATTCTGTCCTTTAGTGCTGCAGAGTGGATGCTGGGCTTTGATTTTATAAAAGACTATTGTAAGACTAGAGCTCCAACAGAATAATGATGAGTACAGCAGATTTTTCTAACACTCTATGCTTCCCAGCAGTAGGCCCATTTTCCTATGAGAGCTCTTCCTACACGTTCTACAGAAATCCCAGAAAATCCTAGAAGGCAGCTCCCTGGGAACACATCACATCTGTTGTTGTCATCATCGGACCACACAATCCTTAACACCAAAGCCTTATTTGTCAAGCAACACATGCCACCCTCCCATGTACTCTACAACAGTACTCTTCCTGCAAATAGTACCTACTTTGCCAGCATAGTGGATGATGCTGAAGCCCAAAACACGGCCTCGGCTTGGCTGAAAGTGTGAATTCCCCTTGAAACTGCTGTTTAGTTTATCCACAAATGTCTTATCAGTTGCCTGAAAGAAAGCAGATTTCATAATCAAACAATAAGCGGCACCAGAGACCTGATCAGGGCACACGGAAGCAAAACAAACTGCTGGAAGTGGCCTTGGCTCATGCAATGGTTTCATGCTGTAGTCTCTGACTCTCCACAGGGATGCCGGTATCATTAGACTGTCCCTGATCGGGCTGTCCTGTTTCATCAGTCACACACGGAAACAATTCTGCTTATCCTGGTCTTTAAACTCCTACTCAAACATAAGAGTTCTCTCTGCAGCCCAGATATTTACTGTTACATTCCCCCACACTATTTTCTCTACCTCCTCTCTCATGCATACCTGAGGGAAAGCACTCTGCTCATCCAGAAGAGACAGAAGCCCAAGAGGCTTGGCCAGCAGCAGATTCTGCAGGGAAAGGAGACACATTACACATAACTAAAGCAGCACAGGGCATCCACTCTCACCTACTTCACACTTTGAAGAGGTTTTTCCCAGGTGCATCTCCCCACCATGATAACAAGAGCAAGATGCCCTCTCTTGGCTGGATGGAACAATTCTCTTCTGTCAATTCTCTAACTCACCAGAATAGGTTCATTATTGTTGAATGTGATAGTCTCCCAAGGCAGCTCTTCCTCCTTATAGGCAGCCTGCTCCAGCTGGAAAATGTGCTGAAACAGAGAAAAAAAGAGGTTGGAGCACCCCTGAACATCTTTCCTTCCCACCCCGAACAGAGGACATAGGCATGGCTCTCTCACCCATGGCATGAGAGGCCCGAGATGAAACTGCTATTCTATTCTGCATGCTCATCCTTAAGCTTGTCACTCAGTGATGCTGCTGCATAATGCAGGAACACTTCTCAGAGTGTAAGCAGCCCTGCTCTGACAACTTTGGTCATTGTTTGACCTTTCTACTCCTTCCTTCCCTGCACCAGTGGCTCCCCTGCAAGAGCAGAGAAGGTTGCTTCTCTCTGCCCTTCTTCAACTAATCACAATTTCTGTCCTACCAGGCAATAGACCTGTTTTCCCCCAAGCTCTCCTTCATATGTCAGGTAGATCAGTGCTTTGCTTCCTCCACCACACAAGGTGAGATCACCCACAGCACACTTACGTGGTTGAAGAAGTGCTGCAGCTGCTCATTGGCCAAGTTTATGCAAAGCTGTTCAAAACGATTCACCGCAAAGTTCTCAAACCCAAAAATATCCAAGATACCTAAAAGAGGGAAGATGAGTGCGCCGCAGAGTTTGCAAACCGTCCCCAGAGATAGCTGTGTACACCAACACACAACTAAATCTCCCACCACCCAGCTCTTGTGGCACAGGGAAACCCGAGCCAAGTCACCAGTGCCACCTCTTCCATAACTTCCCTTGGAGAGCTAGTTAGGAGAAACCGCAGTCCCATCTCCGGCACCTCTGCAAAGCCAGAACTGTAGCCTCACTGTAGCTTCAGATCGACCAGCTGCTTGGACATGGCCAAGGCCCTAAAGACTTCATGCTGCTCACTAGTATCTCCAACAGGACCATGTCTTTGGTAATGGATCCCTTTGCATAATCTCTGTAAAACCTCGTATCGCGCTTTTCCTTCCTTGTGGCTCAGGGACACACATTTGTGGACAGAACAGGAGCAAGGCCAACAGAACTCACCTATCTCCCGCAGTTCCACCTCAGGATCCACGTTCTCAGCCAGCAGCTCATTGATCTTGCAAACAATCCAGCCAAATACTCGGCCATATGCCACCTTTGCAATGGAGTCCCGAGCATCTGCACAGAGAGAACACCAGCAGCTCACTGAAGGGCTCCAAGGAGAGTAGAGAACATTGCACACAACCTGGCTCAATACATTCACCTCTTGTAATGATGTCTAGTGGTTTATAAAGCCGTCTTAAAGAGCAGATAAACACCAGACATCTGTCTGATCATCCCTGCCTTCTGCGTGGTTACACAGAGCTCTTTCATTCCAAAATCTTCACAATCTTTCTCTAAAATCAGATATTATGGCATACTAGGGCACCTGTGAGACCATCTAAAATGGAAAGTTTAACTTCCAAAAAAAATCCAGCCACTTTTTAGAATATCCACAGGTTCACTTCACTCTCTGCCGGTCTACTGAGTATGGCTCCCCTCACTGCTAAACCAAGTGAGAGGCTCTGAGTTGTATTTGGGAAATTGATCAGCTCTGCTCCTCCTCACCCACAGCTACCAGGTGTTTATTAAATGTTGTGGGCAAGAGGAGGATGCAACTGCTGGAAAACTTGCTGATATTCGAATAAGAAGGATACCAAATCAACGTGACCCACTGCGTGATGGGAGATATATATTTTATTGTCTAGAGACATTTGGAATACAGAGCTAGTTAATCTTCCATTTTCATTTTTTACTTTAATTTATTTTAAGCAATAATGTAGAAATCCTGGGATTTCGTGCTTTTTCAAATTTATTTCTCAGTTCTTTTAACCGAGCCTTTCTGTGTGTATCATTGTGGATTATTTTCTTTTCTTATAGACAGAAAGGAAACACCTTGCACTTGCTCCTTCAACGTACTCACCTTTCACCTCACTCCTTCCTTGAGACTGTGCTATCTCACTGATTCTCTCAGTGATATCTCCACTGACACACAGTGCCAGCACTCTGCAACTGAAGCCCTCCCCTCTTTTGCACAAATACCGATAGCTTCCCTCCAGGTTGGACTGAGGGAGAAAGCAAAGTTAATTTTTTGGTTTCTCATTTAATCTCTGCAGTCTCCTGCAGATGAAACAGAAGAAGCATTCATGGTCCTACACACCAGTAAGAGACTAAACAGTTGAACACTGATATACTTGTCTCTGTGCAAGGGGAATGAAGGGGCACAGACAGACATCTTTGCTCCCAACAAGCTGCACATATGTGGGGACACCCTTCCTTCAAATATGCATCGGTCATTCTAGCCAGCACATCTGCAATTCATTATGTTTTTTTTACCTTCTGCCTGCTGCTGGGTGTGAAAACGCTGAATCTGCTCGCCTCGGGTCACTGACATAGTACAAACAAGGCATTTTAACAGTTCATCTTCTTGGACTCCAAACTGACCCTGGGAAAGAGGAAACAGATGAGGATGGTCACCAGTAAACCTTTACTGTACTTGTGGGGGATGTACCTCCTTGCACCTCTGTGACACTCGGTGTAATGGGGCCACGACTGAGATTCAGGCCTTGAAGCTCAGCTGTCAGGCAAGCTTTATTGCTAACACCTCGCAGTGCTGCAGTCAGATGCGAGCTCTGAGCTCTGCACTACCCCTGCAGTGACCAAGGTCCCTCCTGTGCTCCCTCTGAAATACTTCCTGCATTGCTCTGTTGGTGCTGCCATCTTTCACTTTCTTTGGGAGCCACACCAGTCCCCGCTGAGCAATTTAATGACTTATTGAACAGCACCACACGGAGGTGGTGTGCAGGTGCTGAACATGTCTGAGCTTCACCAGACGTCATTCCCGCAAACCCACATGAGATGGGAAACAGAGGGAACTCAGACACAGCTGACCCCCTCTGTGACTGCTTTAACAGGGACCCCCTCCCTCAGGCAAAAAAGAAGTAGCAGACTTTAAGAAGTAAGACAAAAAGAAGTTGGTTGTTGAACAGGTCTAGGTGGTTGTTCGAGGTGTGGTGTAGGAAGGAAACAGGCAAAGAGATGAGAATGAAAACAAAAACAAAGAGTGCTGGGATTTCAAACAGGTATAAATAAAAAGACATAAAAAAGGGCAGAAATACATTACATTTTTCTGTTCTGTGTTGTTAACAAAGCAGGATAACATATCCATCCCACATAATAAAACCTGGATAATCCTGGGTATATATATATCTTAATTAGTGATAATTTAATGTGAAATAGTAGAAAGTTTGATTCTGGACAACCAACAAAAAATGATAGCAGTGAAGGTGGTATCCATGTACAAGACCTGCAGAAATCACAGAACTAGTATTCAGATAATGCACACCTGAATTTCTCCATGGTATTACCACATCTTGAGGCCATTTCTTCCTGTCCTACCATGTGTTACTTGGGAGAACAGATCAACCCTCACCTTGCCACAACCTCCTTTCAGGGATTTGTAGAGAGCGAGGTCTCCCCTGAGCCTTCTTTCCTCCAGGCTAAACAACCCCAGGTCCCTCAGCGGCTCCTCATAAGACTTGTTCTCTAGACCCTTCACCAGCTTCATTGCTCTTCTCTGGACATGCTCCAGCTCCTCAATGTCCTTCTTGGAGTGAGGAAGCCAAAACTGAACATAGTATTTGAGGTGTGACCTCACCAGCACTTAGTGCAGTGGGACAATCCCTGCCCTAGTTCCGCTGGCCACACTGTTTCTGATAAAAGCCAGGATGGTGTTGGCCTTCCCGGCCACCTGGGCACACTGCTGGCTCATGTTCAGCCAGGTATCGACTAACACCCGGCAGGTTCTTTTCTACCAGGCAGCTTTCCAGCCACATTCCCCCAAGCCTGTAGCACTGCCAGGGGTTGTTGTGACCGAAGGGCAAGACCTGGCACTTAGGCCTTGTTGAACCTCATCCCATTGGCCTTGGCCCATCGATCCAGCCTGACCAGGTCCCTCTGCAAAGCCACCCTACCCTCAAGCAGATCAACACTCCTGCCCAGCTTGGTGTTGCCACTTAGTAATATATTACATTTAATTTTACAAAGCTTGTAATGTATGAAGTCAAGAAGGCATGTGTGGTATCACCAAGCGCAGGACACTGGTTCTTGACACAGAAGAAATAGAAGCTGGGGAGTGTCTCTTTGGAAATGAATAGCAGTGAACATAAATGCAGTCATGGGGTTATATCACATATTTCTGGAAAAAAACTCCCTTGGTCTTTAGGAGCCTTCACACTATGAGGCAGAAACATCTTCTGCCATCTCTGGTAGGAGCAGCTCTGGCAGTCACACTGCCGGTGGGAACCAGCATCATATCCATAAGGTTTCTGTCAGCTCTCCTTGTGACTCACCGCTGCAGCCTTCAGCCATCCCCAGGAGGCTTCACTCACTTTCAGAGACCCATTCTTCTCCTCAGGCTCAAAAGTCACATTGCCCAGAGACAATACACCAGCCAAGATTGCCTGCATGTCCACTTGCTCCTAAAGCATGAAAGAAAAGTAACTGAAAACCTATCAGCATGTAACATATACAAAGAAGACCCAGAAGTTGTACAAGTGAAGGAAAGGTACAGGTAGCCTGTGAGAGAAGACTCTATACAAAGTCTGACAGACTCAGGTGGTTTGGAAGCAACATGAGAAATCTAGAGCCGAAAGAAATAGGACCAAGCCTCAAAAGAGCAGCCAGAAAGAAACCTCGTGCCCGCAGAAAACACAGATGGAAATTAAACAGCCCCACAACTGACCTGTTCTTGGAAGCCCACCATGTCAAGGGCATTGCACACCTCTCGGTATTTGTGCTTCCAGCGCTGAGCTACATCCTGTGTACCGAATCGTCCGCTTATGTACCTGAGACAGTGTATACCCCAAACAAAACCATCACATAATCAGCAGAGCAAGTCAGTCCTACCCTAAAGGAGCAAAGTAGATCAGCAGCAGTCAAAACATGAAAGACAAAGAAGCTTTCCCAAGGTAATGCAGTAAAGGAGACTCCAGACCTCCCAGCTTCCATGACAACCTACAAGATCTCTTCATGTAGCTCCACTCAGATCCCACTCCAGCTTCCATTCATTTATTTACCTGTATGAGGCTCCACACACAGAGCCACAGAGCAGAGGCACAGGTTCCATTATGCTGCCTTCCCCTCCGCACCCCATCATAAACTACAGTCTGCCTTTGATATACCTGTAGAGTGAAGGATCCAATAGCCCATACATCTCCTTTTCCTCTGCAGAGAGTCCAGCAAACATGTAGTAGAAGATATGAAAATTCCTCTCCCCAGTATCTTGTTGCACTACCCGTGACTTCTCCAAGAGGTACTCACTCAGCTTTGCACCTTGCACTGCACACAAGAAGGTGACAGGGTAAAAGCTACACTACTTGAACCTGATCGAGTGGTTCCACATTTCTATTTTTGGTGATAGAAGCATGGAACTGTCCAAACTAACTTCCTTGTGTGCATCACCCCGAGGCTGCCCAGCACACTGCAAAAGGGATTCTCCATGCTTCCCATCATCTTAGAGATGCCTGCTCACCTCCTTTAGCACCAGCCAAGACTTCTGGCACCAGAGTATTACTGACATCTCCCCTGCACTGTCACCCCCATACCCTTCCTGCATTCCCACACTATCCAAACCCAGACCTTATCCTACAGTTGTGGTTGCTGTAAGATTTTATTGAACTGCACTCCCCTCCCACAGGGAGTCAAGTGTCGACATTTCACCCGCCACACAGTCTGGCTACTCAGTGCACTCCCTCCAGTGCCTAACCATCCCCTAAACCAGTAGCCGTCCTTGACTTCACCTGCATTCTCCTGGAAACGCAGCTGTATATATTTTCCAAAGCGGCTGCTGTTGTCATTCATCACAGTCTGGGCATTGCCAAAAGCTTCAAGCAACGGATTCACCTAAAACAAGCGAGCAAGTGGAACAAGCATTCTTAAAATTAAGCAATCCAATCTAACTTACTTGGAAAAGTTTAACTTTAGCGTTTACTACCCAGCATTCAGCTGGAATATGAACCACTCCGTGAGTACCCAAGAGCACTTATTTTATCATACTCTAGGTAAAGGAATTGAAAGAGGAGAATATAGTAAAGATTAAGCAACGTGAGATACCTGAAAACAAGCACAATGCAACTGATCTGATCTCAGTAAGATCATTGACTCATTTTTTAAAAGATAAGCTTGGTATAACAGATTTCCACAAAGCATTTGACACGGTATCACTAAATAATTTGACTGCAGAGTAGTAGAGACCTTATAGTGGCCTTCAGTACTTAAAGCAGGCCTACAAGAAAGCTGGAGAGGGACTTTTAACAAGATCATTGAGCAATAGGACAAGGGGTAATGGCTTATAACTGAAAGAAGGTAGACTTAGATTGGATGTAAGGAACAAGTTCTGCACTGTGAGGGCGGTGAGACACTGGAACAAGTTGCTCAGAAAGGCTGTGGATGCCCCATCCCTGGAAGTGTTCAAGAGCAGGTTGGATGGGGCTCTGAGCATCCTGGTCTAGTGGGAGGTGTCCCTGCTCATGGCAGGGGGGCTGGAACTGGATGATCTTTAAGGTCCCTTCCAACCCAAACCATTCTATGACTCTACAATAATAAACAAAGCAAACATGGCACTCAGTAAATGTAAGCATCATAACTCAGCTACTGACATTTGTGGACAGCATAAGGTTCAGGACAGTGAATTATAAAGAAACTAGAAGAGGAATCAGGCCAGCTTTGTAAACTGGATGCAAACAAGACGAAATGACGATTTTTCTGTATTTGAGCAAAGGATGCCTGCCAACTGGAAGAACAATGCTCCAGGGTACATGCTGCGCATCCTGCTGAACACACCTCCACAGCATGACACTGTAACCCCAAAAGAGCTGACTTAGTCCTGGAATGCATCTACAGGAACCAAATAAGATGCTTATTATTTCTTTACCGTCATCTTTAGGCACATTACCTGGATTGAAGCGAACTTTTTTCCAGTGGAGGAATTACAGGCTGGCTCCAGGCATTCTGCTGAGCAAACACAGCTATCCTGCTTCCTGAACCTGCTCAGCTCAGAAGCAGCTTGACAGTGTGGCCTGAGGCAGCCCTAAGCGAAGCCAGCAGGTGTCTCAGTGCCACGTTTCCAAAACAGAGCACTGGCATTCACCTCGGATCCAGCGTGGATGATACCACACTGAAATAATATGTCATTCCAGAGCCCAAAGCATGGCACAGCGCATTTGGTTTTCACGGCAAGTTTTTGGTAGCAGAGGGAGTACAGGGATAGCTTATGTGAGAAGCTGCTAGAAGCTTCTCCCATATCTGATAAAGACAATGCCAGATGGCTTCAAGATAGACCTGTCACTGGCCAAGGCCAAGCCGAGCAGTGGCTGTGGTAGTGCCTCCCTAATAAACATATTTAAGAAGGGGAAAAAGAACTTGTTCTATGGCAATTGCAGCTTGAGAGAGGAGTGAGAACACGTGGGAGAAACAACTCTGCAGACACCAAGATCAGCGAAGAAGGAGATGGGGGAAGTGCTCCACACACTGGAGCAGAGATTCTCCTGCAGCCCATGGTGAAGACCATGGTGAGGCAGCCTGTCACCCTACAGTCCACAGAGGTTAACAGTGGAGCAGATCCACCTGCAGCCCATGGAGGACCCCACACTAGAGCAGGTGGATGCCCTAAGGAGGCTGGTAGCCCATGGGAAGCCCACACAAGAGCAGGGTCCTGGCTGGACCTGTGGACCCACAGAGAGAGAGGAACCCACACTGCAGCAGTTTTGCTGGCAGGACTTGCGACCCCCAGGGGACCCACACGGAACAGTCCACCCCACGGAAGGGATCCATGCTGGAGCAGTTTGTCAAGAACTGTAGCCTGTGGCAAGGACCCATGTTGGACAACTTTATGGAGGACTGTCTCCCACGGGAAGGGCCCCATGCTGAAGCAGGGGAAGAGTGTGAAGAGGAGGGAGCAGCAGACAGAATACGTGATGAACTGACCATAAGCCCCAATCCCAACCCCCTAAGCTACATTGCAGGGGGAGGTAGAGAAAAATCAGGAGGAAAGTTAAGCCCGGGAAGAAGGGAGGGGTGGGGAGAAGGTCTTTAAGATTTGTTCTTACTTCTCATCTTACTTTGATGTTAATTGGCAGCAAATTAAATTACATTTCCCCAAGTCAAGTCTGTTTCGCCTGTGATAGTAATTGCCGGGTGATCTCCCGTCCTTATCTACACCCATGAGCCTTTTCTTGTATTTTTCTCCCCTTGACCAGTTGAAGGGAAGTGACAGAGTAGTTTGATGGGTACCTGGTGTCAGCCAAAGTTAACCCACTACATGCAGAAAGATCTCTCTGGCTCTATAGAAAACCTAAGAACACAGACTCTAAAACGAAGAACTTCAGGAACTCACTCTGTTTAATTTATCATGTGTGGTTTCCTGAGCAAATCATACTTTAGTCTTCCAACTCACTGGGGAACAATTCAAGTGGAAATACTTAAGACCAAAGAGACAAGTATGTTTCAAAACCAGCCAGAAAATGTATGTGAAAATAGCAAAGATCAAGTTGATCCATTAGCAGGTACATTCCTGACAGTAAGTAGCCAAGGAAGCGTGAGTTAAGGCTGTGTGGATTCTCCATCCATTAAACCAAGACCTCATTTTTCCAATAAAAGTCCTTGTTCTACCTTAACCAGGAAAGAATTCAGAAAAACACTCCGAAGTCCTTGTCACAGAGAACACGATAAGTGCTTGCAATAGTGTTTCATCATTTAAGATACCACTACATAACCAGCAAACATAATTACTGACCTACCAGTCCTTCCAATTTGTGGACAGCTATTTTACCATCATTACCCACTATTTTCTTACATGCCTTATGTTTTGCTCCCTAACTTCCAGTGGTGAGGCATCAGCAGGCTTCCTGAGCCTAACACAAGCTGTCTTCCAGCAATATTGCTTCTGCCTCTTCAAGCAGCATCTTGCAATGACCTACCTGAAGGATCTGCTGCTCCAGCTGTGAGTTGCCTTTGCATAGGTTCATTATCTGCTGCAACAACAGCTTCGTACTCTCTGTTTTCCCTGCACCGCTCTCTCCACTACAAAGAAAAACAAAGGAAATACCAGCAGCCGTGTAGTTGTTCTGCCCCTCATGTCTTAGTGCCCCAACAACTTAGAGTGCTCTCCTGTCTAAGAGTTTCACAACTTTTCCAGCTAAACTGCATGTATGAGTACAACCTCACATCACCGCTTTACATGTCAGGTCCCATGAGCTCCTGATCACTTCTCAGAGGAATTTTTCCCCATCTGCAAGGGAGTACAGTCCCTTCTGAATGGGGTGCACTAGACAGGCCATTTGCTCTGCTTCTTAAGAAAGAATATATCTGATTTCTCAAAAACAACCTCCTTCAAAAGCGATCTTATACATCAACTCCTCCACACATGCTGGAGTCAACAGCTTCCTCTTTCTTCAGTGAGATTTGCCCCATCCATCTCATATTCACAACTGAGTACTGATCTTGAGATACCGCAGCAACCTCAAATCTCAGGCGCTTCACACATCCCCAAGCCATCAGCCGGTTGAGCAGGCAGGCACACCGCCACAGAGCTACCCACACACCTACAGCGTCAGTTGTGCATGTCACACCGACGTCACGCGTTCCCAGCACCTCCGCCCCCAAGGCAAACAAGCGGCACTTGAGAAGCGCAGATCTCCCTGCCCGAGGTGGGGGAACACACAATCAATGAGATAACGCATCCTTGAGCGGGAACATCATACTGGCAGGGAACTTTAGTGTATGCATAGAAAAAAAAAATATGCAGGAAATACTGAAGGTGTACTTGAGGGCAGGTCTTTGTTTCCACAGCTGACCTTTGAGCATTTGGTATGGCTTTACTGCTTTGTATCTCCCAGTGGCTCTGCACTTGGGATCAAGTATGCATCATAGGTGGCCTAAATGCCTCAAATACTACAACAGATACCTGATCTCAAGCACAGGTCAGGCCATCGCCATCCGAATATGTACAAAGAAGGTAAAGACCGTTTTTCCAGTTGAGAATGTGCCATCCAGACACATCTTTGCTCAGAGCATAACGTGGTGGGGTTTTTTCCAGTGCTATGAAGAAAGCAAAGTCATCTCCAGAAGAACTCAGTGCTGTACTGCAGCATGCCCAGACTGTGACTAACATCCGCAGGGACTGGGAAGGCAAGAGGAGCCAGGGGAATTTGCAGCACAGGACCATTTGATAGCAATAAGCACTCGCCACTTGGGAGCAGCCGCCACATTCAACATCGACCACTGAAACATGCCATCCAGACCTCCCAGACTACACTGGAGAGACCAAAGAGACCACAAAGCATAGGAGAGCTTGGTTCATCCCTGTGCTGTTCTGATGAACTGTGGTCTAACATGAGCGACTTCCTCCTCCCCTTCCACTCCAACTTTGCTCATGCCAGATAATCTTATTAACGAGCGTTTCACCACTTGCAGAGAGCAAAACCACGAGCCTCCTATGATAGCCACACATAGATCAGTTAACAGGGCTGCAAGATGCACAGGAGCAGCTCAGACTCTCATCTCTGAGACCACAAACTGCTGGCAGGAAACAATCCGACCGCTAACTTCTTGGCAGTAGCTACTCTTCCTTGTCTTCCATCTCCCAAGACAAATACTACGACTGTTCTCCATCCCTAAGTGCCCTACCAGCAGCACCTCTTCCTACTGACTCCATGGCTACTGCTTAATGAAGGCACGCCATGTAAAGCACAGACTCTGGGGGACTGCAGGGTAGAAAAACGAATAGGTTTTAAGCGGCCCTCATGGTCAGCTCCCAGTACCACCAAAGCTCTCAGCAGTGATTCAGAAAGCCATTTCCACACCATGTACACTGAAAATACAGATAAAACGATGAGAAGGCAAATATAAAGAAGGGAATACTAACTCAAACAAGCTGGCGATTAACAATTAAACGAGGTGACATTTAAACTGTTCTCTACAATAACCAGAACAGGCAGCATTTTGAGGCTTTCTCTCCCATGCTGTTTGAGGTTTTCTCTGACAGCTGATGTTGTTTGAGGCTTTCTCATCTAGTTAACGCTATCTGTGGCCCTGCACGACTTAAACAGAACAACAATGACATCATGGAATTAAATGCTTGTGACACTGGTAGGCTCTTTGGCTACAAGGGCCCTTTTTCTTTTCCCTTCTAGTCCACAGAACTGCCCATGACAGTAAGATTTTCCCTGATTCCCAAAGGTCTTAGGGCTAAAAAGCTTCTGTTTTCCTTCCTCCTGCTCTTTGGTTACACATGGGAAGCTTCACTTTGGGAAAATATCATTATATATAACCTTCATTTGAGCACTTACGGTGGGAGTCATTCACCAAAGAAAAAGCACCCTAGATCTTTCATAGAATAGATCTTTCATAGGAAAAGACCTTTAAGATCATCGAGTCTAATCATCAACCCTACTCTACCAAGTCCACCATTAAACCATGTCTCCAAGCACTGCTTCCACATGGCTTTTAAACACATCCAGGGATGGTGACTCAACCACCTCCCTGGGCAGCCTGTTCCACTGCCTGATAACCCTTTCAGTGAAAAATTTTTTCCTAACATCCAGTCTAAACCTCCCCTGGGGCATCATGAGGCCATTCACTCTTGTTCTATCAATTCCCTCTTGTTCTACCTTGTTCTGCTTCCCCAGAGCTGCTTAACTCTTTCCATCACCACACTCCTACAGGAGCAAGCCCACCACTTCCATCTGTGTCAGCAGCATCGGGCTGCTCCCCGAAACCCAGCTTTGTTTGCTACACACCTTCGCTCACCACCTGCCCACTCTCCGCACAGGGAAGGAGACGGGTCATGACGAGCCTAGACATTAGGAAGAAAGTTTTTCACTGAAAGGGTTGTCAGGCGGTGGAACAGGCTGCCCAGGGAGGTGGTTGAATCACCATCCCTGGATGTGTTAAAAGCCGTGTAGATAGGGTGCTTGGGGTCATAGCATAGGGATGGACTTGGCAGAGTAGGGTGAATGGTCGCACATGATGACAGAATCACAGGAAGTTAGGGATTGGAAGGGACCTCGAAAGATCATCTAGCCCAACCCCCAGCCGCAGCACGATCACCTAGACTAAGTCACGCAGGAGCTCATCCAGGTGGCTTTTAAACATCTCCAGAGAAGCAGACTCCACAACCTCCCTGCGCAGCCGGTTATAAATGTCATAAACGCTCCCACACCCTCGCGTTCGCTCCTGAAATCCAGCCGTGTCCTGAGATGCGCAGAGCTCTTTTCCAACCCAGACGATTCCGAGCCCTGTGCCACCAGCACAGCTGGGTCCTAACCCACCAGTTGGACCCGGGATGAGCTTCGCCAGCAACTCCATCGGGGCTCGCTCGCTGAGCAGCCCCCGGACCCCCCAGCCCCGCTGAGCCCCCAGCCCAGCCCCGCAGCCCCCGCAGCTCACCTGATGACGATGCACTGGTTGCGGGGCT
>WEIS01059929.1:0-32409 GCA_013389965.1 Todus mexicanus
GGGGTGGAGCAACAGGAAAAGGAGCAAAAGAAAAAGGTGCAAATAGAAAAGGAGCTTTGGGGCTGGACATTTTGAGGTTCCAGGAACTCCAGTCTACATCTGTTCTCTCCTCCTGGTGGTCCAGGGAGCACCTGTTTCAGATATGAATGAATGAAGAACATGACAAATGCAGGAATTTTGTAACACTGCAGTGAAATTGCCCAGTAGCTGATGAGCTTTCCCTATAGAGATAATGCCAGTGAAAGAAGACAGAAGCCAGACCTCTTGATACGCATTTATTTTCCCTCCACTGACATTGTGAGTCACATTCTTCACAGGCAGGCAGTCAGCTTGCTCTCCCGTATATGACTATGTGTAAAATCAAGGTATGTACATGTTCACATAGACAGCAGACACAACTAAGACATATCTAAGGCAGCCATCAATCCGAATGCTGTTTCCCTAGTCACTTTCCCTGTAACTGGGTACTGGGAGGCCTACATTCTTTCTGGCCACCTACGGATCTCTAACCATGGCTGCAGCAAAAACTATTCTTATTTATCACCTATATTAAGAATGTGGTCAAATGGAGAGTCTATCTGATACAACACTGAAGCTGCTCAGTAGGTGATGAGATTTCCCTATAGTCATAGTAATTTGAGGTCTGAAACATCTGTCCTGTAAGGACAGGCTGAGAGAGTTGTGGTTGTTCAGCCTGGAGAAGAGAAGGCCCCAGGGAGACCTTGTTGCAGCCTTTCTGTAGTGAAAGGGGGCCTATAAGAAAGCTGTGGAGGGACTTTTTACAAGACCTGGTACTGAGAGGACGAGGGGCTAATGGTTTCAAACTGGAAGAGGGTAGGTTTAGGTTAGAAATCAGGAAGAAGTTTTTAATTATAAATGTGGTGAGAGATTGGAATGAGAGAGGTGATCGACCCCAGCATTGTGTGCCCCATCAGCTTGGATGGGGATTTGAGCAACTGCTCTAGACGAAGATATCCCTGCCCATGGTAGAGGGACTGGAGCTAGATAACCCTTAAAGGTCCCTTCCAACCCAAATCATTCTGTGACTCTATGTGTAATACATTGCCCAGCCTAGGTAATGGGACTGCAGTGATCCGGCATCTCCCAGCTTCTCACACCAACAGTGCTGGAAGTCAAGACACCATCTGCAGAGAGTGCAAGGTCCCTTCCTGGGCTCCAGCCAGTCCTGCATGTGCCCAGTCAATAAGGTGATTGAGAGGGAATGTCCAGTGTGTGCACGGATAGACAGACAAACACAACTGTGCAGTCTGACCCTACCTGTTGGAGCAATCTCCTGCTCCACTTGAGTACACACACCTCCTGCATAGTTTCCTGGGAGGCTCCTTTCCCACTGAGCATCAGGACACAGGTTCCCTGGAGTTCGTGATCACTTGGGCTGAGCACTCATCACATAAAAGGACCATTACCCACCACAAGTGAAGATTGACATGGAAGCAGTGTCTGCTAGATTCAGTGCCCCCACAGTGCAGGCAGGCAAGACAATCCCAAAAGACAATGATGGTGGTGACCTCCCACATATCCAGACTCTTCTCCTGCCATGAACCCACAGCCACCCCCAGAGCCAGCAGGCAACACACACCCTCCATTACAAGGAAACAGTCACACGTTCCAACCACTGCAATGCCAAACTGATTGTCTTTATTCAAGCCAGGAAAAGCAGCCTCTGACCCAACAGCCCCAGGCCCCTGATGAGATGTCTCCAGCCCATGAGCTCCCAGGACCCCAACAGGACCATAGCTTCCACTCCTGCTGTCACACCACCTGGGGACCACTGAGGCATGGAGGGGAGAGGAAATCAGGAGATGGTTCCAGGAGACATAAGCGAGGGAGACATTCTGCTTGCAGAGTTCAGGGACTCAACCCTAGTAACTGTACAAAGAAAGCAGATGAGCACATCACTTCTTGTAACTTTTCTTTTTCTCCTGCTCTCTCCCACCTGCCCTGTGGCCACAAGCAAGCCTATGGTGCAAGAGAATCAGGCTCAATGGAGGTGAAGTTATGGCCTTTTAGTGCAAACAGATTGGACACATATGCTTGTGTTGGCACCCCTGACTCTCAGTCTATGCAGAGGCAGCAAGAACAGGACTGTACCCCCAGTGCTGCCCAAGGACTCTGAATACTTCCCACTTTGCTCCCTTGGGAGAGCCCTCGGCAAAGCCTGAGTGAATCTCATGGGAGCAAAGAAGAACAGGGAGATGCTGGGTGACCTCAGGCAGGTTTAAACCCACCAGTCTTTTTCCTTGTTCTTGGCCTCTCCTACAAAGCAAAAATGTAGGAGAATAGTCACCAGGTACTGGCTAGAAAGAAAATTTTAACAGATATTTCTGTGCACAAAGGAGGAAACTCATTCCTTAGCCAGTAATCTAGTTCTTACTTTCTGCAGCAATGGCGAAATATTGAACATCTTCCAAGAGATCTTGCAGGGTACTGGCATCGCCCATATTTGCAGTATCCTCCTCTTTGAGTGCATCCAAGCATGCTTCCTATTCCCGTGGGGAATGATACAGAAAAAACATTTAAAGTGATTATCTAGAAGAGCTATGTGTAATTTCAGAAATGCTGACACTTCCCATTCATTTCAGGGCAGTGTACGGCTTCATCTTCAACCACACAATAGCCACAGTTTCAACAATACAGAGTCTTATGCAGAAGGACTCTTTCTTTTTGAAGTGGGCGTACACAAGAGCAGACACTGAGAAGGACCATCATGAGGTTGAGGAAGAGTCATGCTGGCCTCCCAGCTGCGTGTCCACTAATGGCTAGACCAGCTGAGTGGGCAAATGGGACACCCATCACATGCATGACCCAGTTCTGGCTGCACCCTGCCTTCCAGTGACCACTGAGTCCTTGCCCAGCCCTTGCAGGGATCATGGCCTGGGGTACTGAGGTTTTGGAACACTTGCCTAAGACACTATTAATGATCAGGGACCACTCTGTGCCCCAGAAAACTCACTCAGCCAAACCTCCCCTGGGGCTCTCTCCAAGGCCTTCACAGGGCAAAAGATCATCCAGAAACACCCAAAGAGCAACAGCTGGGTGCAGGGTTGGACCCTGAAAGCAAACCCCTCCCTAACCCACAGAAGGGGCTCTCTCCATCCTCAGTCCATGTCCTCTTGGAAGAGCAGTCCAGAAACATCTTTTCATCAATCCCCCCTAACCTTGGCATCACTCCAAATAACATGGTCACTTCATAGGATATGGAAACCCCATAGATAGGTCTTCACACTTCACCCCATCTCCCCTGTTCCCTTCTCACCTGCAGCACCCTGGATCAACAGGCAGAAGAGGAGGAAGAACAGGTACAGGATTTTCATGGCTTATGCCTGTCCCGAGTCTTCACGGGGCTGCAGAGAGGACACAGGAAGGTAACAAGGACTTGGAGGTCCCCAGGCTGTGCAGAAGCCTGGGCACAGTGATATAACAAACTGCAGAGTACTATCTCCAACCAAAAGAGATGATGTTTCCTCAACCTTTAATTTAAAAACAATTCTTATGCCTGTATCACCCTATGTAACTGGAGAGCATTTCAGGATGTCTCAATCTCACGGAAATTGATTACCTAAGCTGATGGTTTTCCATTGATTTTCTCACAGGTCTTCTGAAGGCTTTCAACAAAGTGCAAATTGCAGACCTTGGGGCCTGCTGTTGCCAATGCCAACAAAACAATGTCCAGTGACATTTGGAAAATGCAGATATAAAATACCATGGGAAGTTACAGAACTAAGAAACTTTTACTCCCTCCTGCTTCCTGTATCAAACAATTTTTGCGTGAAAACCCTAAATGTGTGTATATACATATATATGTATATAATTCCCCCTCACACAGACAAAATTACTAGAAATACCCAAATCTCCAGGGCTCTCAAAAATGTTAAATTCTTATGGCCTGAAATGTTGCTTACAGTGTTTTCCTCTGTCAAGGAATGAACCATAATATGATATCTAGAAGATCAGAATTGCTGCTAGTGGCTTTCCTCTCTCATTTCTGTAGCCTTATACCTTACAGAGCAGAGAAGATTTGGACATGAGCAGATGCTCGTGCCAACACGCAGTGCCAGGCCCACAGCCAGACTCTGGACAGGGAAGGATCCAGGCTCTGGAATTGAGGGAAATGCTTGTACCTGGAGATGCCAGTGCACTTCATGCCCACAACAACCTGAGCAATCACCTCTGCTTCCCTGGGCAAAGGAAAGTCCTCCCAGATCACCTTGGGAGTGCCTATCCTCAACTCAACACCATTCCCAGGCTTCCCAACAAAGACACTCCCCANAGTAGTTGGGGAGGATTGCGCCTCGACCCTCCCTGTGGCAATGGGAGAGGCTGAGGTTCCTCCTGGGAGCTGTTGCAATCTCCACCGTTATCCTCATGGTCACAGCAGGCACCCGATCTGCAGTGGTTCGGCGTGAGCTGCCTTGGATGGACAAAGGAATCAGGTTGGTGTAGATGCCAGTAGCAACCAGTCCCATAAAAGGATAGAGTAGTTATCATAGAATCATAGAATTAACAACGTTGGAAAAGACCGTAGAGATCATCAAGTCCAACCTGTAACCTATTACCTAACCTATAACCAATCTATTACCCAATATCATCCCATCATCTAAATCCTGTCACTGAGTACATCATCCACCCTCTTCTTAAACACATCCAAGGATGGTGACTCCACCACCTCCCTGGGCAGCCTATTCCAGCTATCCAGCTCTCTCGCATCCGTCAGGTGCCTTCCTGTGGAGCATTGTCCCTTCCTTTCCTCTCAGTTTACTTAGAAAGCAAGTAGCGTGTGACATGCAGAATCATGCAAAATATTTTACTTTTCCCTCCATTTAGCATTGCAAGAACAGTTTCCTCCTTGCCAAGGTGATTTGCATTTGACATGCCAAGAAAAGACAAGCAAAGGGTTGCCTTTCTGCTGGCTACTCCAGTAAACAGACAGTGAACAGAGGAAAAGTCATTAGGCCAGACCAGAGCTCACCTAATTCTATTTGAATTTACCACTCCTGAAATGGTCATTCCTGGTACAAAATCCATAAATGTGGTTCAGTAGAAGAAAGTCTCTGGGTAAAGCTATGCAAACTAAGTTATATGACTGAATGAAGGTGAATAGGATATCTTAGACCTTAGAGATGCGGGCTAGATCTGGGGGTGCTGGTTGGCAGCTGGTTGAACATGAGGGAGCAGTGTGCCCAGGTGGCCAAGAAGGCCACAAGCATCCTGGCCTGTTTCAAAAATGGTGTGACCAGCAGGAGTAAGGAAGTGACTGTACCCCTGTACTTGGCACTGAAGAGACCACACCTCAAGTATTGTGTCCAGTTTGGGGCACCAGAGTATAAGAAAGACACTGAGGCACTGGAGCGGGTCCAGAGAAGGGCAATGCAGCTGGTGAGGGATCTGGAGAACGTGTCTTATAAGGAGCAGCTAGGGGAGCTGGAATTGTTTAGTCTGGAGAAGAGGAGGCTGAGGGGAGACCTTATTGTTCTGTACAACTACCTGAAAGGAGGTTGCAGTGAGATGGGTGTTGGTCTCTTCTCTCAAGAAACCAGTGACAGGACAAGAGGAAATAGGCTTAAGTTGTATTAGGGAAGGTTTAGATTGGATATTAAGAAAAATTTCTATACTGAAAGGGTCGTTAAGCGTTGGAACAGGCTGCCCAGGGAGATGGTGGAGTCATCATCCCTGGAGGTGTTCAAAAAACTTGTAGATGTGCCACTTCAGGACATAGTCTAGTGGTCATGGAGGTGTTGGGTTGAAGGTTGGACTGGATTATTTTAGAGGTCTTTTCCAACCTTAATGATTCTATGATTCTAAGACAGTTTGCGGATTGATAGGAATTATGTGATGGTTCAGGGAGGTAAAGATCAAGGTGGGTGTCAAGAGGTTGAGGCTGGGTTGGTCACTAAATGAATGACAGATGCTCTCTATTAATCCATCTCCTTCCCCACATGTGGAAAGGAAAGAAAATAAGGGACTTACGGGTTGAGAAAAANAAGAGACCACACCTCAAGTATTGTGTCCAGTTTGGGGCACCAGAGTATAAGAAAGACACTGAGGCACTGGAGCGGGTCCAGAGAAGGGCAATGCAGCTGGTGAGGGATCTGGAGAACGTGTCTTATAAGGAGCAGCTAGGGGAGCTCGAATTGTTTAGTCTGGAGAAGAGGAGGCTGAGGGGAGACCTTATTGTTCTGCACAACTACCTGAAAGGAGGTTGCAGTGAGATGGGTGTTGGTCTCTTCTCTCAAGTAACCAGTGACAGGACAAGAGGAAATAGGCTTAAGTTGTATTAGGGAAGGTTTAGATTGGATATTAAGAAAAATTTCTATACTGAAAGGGTCGTTAAGCATTGGAACAGGCTGCCCAGGGAGATGGTGGAGTCATCATCCCTGGAGGTGTTCAAAAAACTTGTAGATGTGCCACTTCAGGACATAGTCTAGTGGTCATGGAGGTGTTGGGTTGAAGGTTGGACTGGATTATTTTAGAGGTCTTTTTCAACCTTAATGATTCTATGATTCTAAGACAGTTTGTGGATTGATAGGAATTATGTGATGGTTCAGAGAGGTGAAGATCAAGGTGGGTGTCAAGAGGTTGAGGCTGGGTTGGTCACTAAATGAATGACAGATGCTCTCTATTAATCCATCTCCTTCCCCACATGTGGAAAGGAAAGAAAATAAGGGACTTACGGGTTGAGAAAAACCCTACAACAGCTTTAATGAAATAATAGCAATAATAATAATAAAATATCAATAAGAAAATAATGAAATATACACAAATATATACAAAACTAACGCTGAACTCCCCTGATGATGATCACTCCACCACTGACACTACAGGGCAGGCACTAGGAAAGTCCCAAACGGGACTCAGAAGGAGACAGGAGCTGAAATTTGGAACTGGATTCAGACACCAGATTCAGAAACTCACAGACTGGGATCAAAGGGAGAAGAACGGACAGAGTCCTCCTTGGACATCAGCCGTTGAAGTGGGGGCTTTATCCTTGTGATCCCTCAGCTTTATACTGAATATGCCGCACATGGGATGGAATCCCTCATTGGTCAGTGTGGGGTCATCTGTCCTGGCTGCTCCTCTCCACAGGTCTCACCTTTTTGCTTACAACCTCCCAACACAAGGCACAAGATTGAGCAGTGACCTTGCACAGCAGCAAGTATCAACCAGAGCCTTTCTGCACACACCAACCCTTGGTGGTGACTCTAACCATGGAGCGTTATCACTGCTGGAAGCAGAGACTGTCTGCGAAAATCTGCTGCTAACTTCAGACAGTGCAGGGACTGAGAAGAGACTGAGTTGGGAAGTGAAATCACTGAACAGCATCAGTTCTGTTCTAGCTCTAACCAAGACATCAGGTCATGGAAGAACAAGTAATGAAAAACAGAGAGAAGCGAAGGATGAAAGAGGCCCAGATCATGGAAGCAAGCTGCTGGTTAATATGCTTCTCTGGCCATGCCCTACATCTGATCAATATGCTCTGTCCTATATTCCTAGTAAACTTTATTTCTAACTGATTTTGGTATGAACAGTCAGTCTATGGTGTGTCTGTGTGCTTGTGCAGTCTTCTAGCAAACTTCAAAGTAGAGTACTGGGTATGGCAGAGAGCAGCAAGAGTTCTGGTCCAGGGCCCAGAAAGACCAAAGCTCTGGGAGTTGGATCCTGGAGAGACAAAGGGGTTTGAGGTTGGATACATCAGACACTAAGGACCTATCTATTAAAGAGATGGATGATGGTGATCTCCCGTAAGCAGCAATCTACAGAAGGAGTATTGGGTGTCCATGGTGGTATCTTTGTGTCTATTAGGGTCCTGAGACCATCCTCACTCCTGGTGGTTTGGTACCAGGCTCAGGACCAATTCGGGGCCACTCAAGGGTTGCTGATTACAGTGTGGAGAGGACTTACAGTCCACCACTGAAGGGAGACCACAGCTGGGGCCAAGCCCTGCCCAGGGGAGCTGATTTGAGCTGGGGATCATGTGCTGAACCCTCAGCAGAGCTGCAGTTCAGCCTTGATGATCCAGACCTGGACTTTGATCCATAGCTGACATCCTGCCTTGGCCTTGACCCATACCTATGGAGGTGCCTCCCCAGGCTGAGGCTGCTCCCATCCCCCCTGGTCTGCACTTTGGAGCAATGGAATGATCTCTGCCCCTGGCAGTCCCTGTGTTGATTGACCCATGGCAGTGCAGGGCCCGTGCCCATATCCCCCCTGAGCTGAGCAGAATTGGTCTTCCCCAAAGCTCGCTCAAAATGCTGACCCACAGACTGGTCCTGGGAGCCCCAGCCCTGCCCCAGTTCTTGAACCCCCTCCACAGCATTGTCCCCCAGATGAATCTCAAGCTCCTAAGTGGCCTCTTGGTCCATCCACCAGTCCCTATTTCCTCAGTAGCAGGGTGACTTCCACCACCACCCCCAGCTTCCTCTGGACCCCACAACACCCACCTGGTTCCACACATCCAGGTCCCACAGCTGGGGATGGACCCAGGGCCACCAGAATGACATGTCTTGTGAAAATAGCCCCATGGAGACTCCTGACCTGGTTTGGAATCTCACGGACAACTAGCAGGCATCCACTGAAGTTAAGAAGTTCATAGCAACCCCCTCCATGTGGGATGTGGGGATGCCACTGATGAGATGGGAGGGCTGGTGTTGGGGTCCCTGTGAGTCTCTCCCCACCCTGAGAGGGATGCTGCTGTGGCTCAGGGCCAACTTGGAGAGAGGGTAGGTGAGGGTGAGGGAGGGTGTGCTTGCGGGTCTGTGACTATCAGGAGTTCACCCCATCTTCTCTGTCCTTCTCCACACATGGGGAAAAGAGACACGCACACGTGCTGGTCCCCAGGAACAAACAGACACACCTTGGTAGTGGGAATGCAAACCACCACCTTGTATTGGGGACACTGGGGTAAGGGATTCCTGTGGGACCATGATCTGGCTGTCCAAGGTTGTCACCACTCCCGGCAGTGCTTGGTGCCTTCACGCAGCATTGACCCGACTCCACTGCAAGGACACAGGCTGGTCTCGGAGGGCTGCTTGGAGCTTGGTGCCGGGGACCCAGGAGTCCATCAGGGATACCATCGGCTGCAAGAGGAAAAGTCTGGCAGTACCTGTCCCAGCCAGGGCAGCCGTGAGGGCTCAGGGGCATCCCCATGCCCCTGGGCTGTGTGTTCTCCCCTCTTTCTCCAACAGCCTCACCTGTAACCCCAACAGGCAGCAACCTCAGCCCTTCGGGCAGCCCCGAACCTACCTCCGACAGCAGAATTCTTGCTCAGAGCAAATGCCAACACGGCCGATCCCAGGAGGGCATGACCCATGAGAGCAGAACCCCCCGCGGCGCTGACAGTCCTGGGGTGATCCTCGGGCGAGGGACAGCCCTGCAGAGCACAGAAAGAGAAGACCTTCAGCATGGCCCGGCTGAGATGCTGAGTGCAGCGCCTGGTCCCTCTGTGGCCAGTGCTAGCCCAACCCTGACTGTCCCCGGCCATGAATGCCCAGGCAGGTGCCTGCAGCAGAAACCAAGGTGATATTTATGGTACTTGGATGGGAGACACCTCAGTAGTCTCCAGAAGAGGCTCTCCAAGACAACTGCTGGCTCTCTCCTGGCACAAGGGAGGACTCTGAGGGTGAAAGCAGGATCTGCCTTCCTTCCTCCTCCTCTCCAGCAGGACTGTTTGCCTAGTGCTGCTGACTCAGAAAGATAAGGGCCAGGAGGTATAAAGAACTTAACAAATACTTGTCCATGGAGCACAAGAGCTTTGTTACAAGTCCCCAGCTCTTGTCTCAGCTGCAGAAGTGGCAGCAGAAACCTTTTCTTAAAGGTATGGAGTGTGAGGGACCCCTGGAAGAAGTCACAGCAGCCAGGGAAAGTCACACATGACTCATCATCTCAGCTGGCAAATCCTCACTACAAAATATTGATAGAAGACAAATCCTCCATGACCCTCTCCCCTCCCCACACTCCCCCCACACCCCACACCCCTCCTCTTAATTTCTTACCTGCTGCTCCCTGGAGCATCAGGAGGAGGAGAGCACAGAGGAGAGGCAGGATCCGCATGGCTGGGAGTCACTGGCAGGGTCACAGCTCTAAGGAGAAGAGAAAGAAGGCAGAGGTGAACAGGAGGGACCCTGCCTGTGTGTTGTGTAGCACCTGCACGGGGATACGACCGAGGAGAGGGGACAGCTTGTCCAGGAGATGTGACCAGTCACCAGTAGAAGGACTTATTCCTGCAGCCTCTTGGCTCCCAGTGGCAACAGCAGCAGCTTGGTCCCAGGCAGCTGGTCTGTCCACGTGGCAGTGTCCCTTGGGATGACTCATACCTCAAGACGTCCAGCCCAAAAGCTCCTTTTCCTGTTTCTCTCCCTTCCAGAGAGTAAGCATTGCTTTCCTCTCTTGACACCTCTGAGAGGGATTCCCAGGCCTCCAGCCCTGGCTGTTGTGTCACCCCTCCTTGCGTAAGGGCCGTTTGGCACTGTGGTTTGCTGGACACCTCTTGGGACACACTGCATCCCTATTCGTTAGCCCTTGGCAAGCAATCTGCTGTCGCAACACAAAGGAGCTCTGTATTCCTCCCCCCCACATGAAGCGTGCTCTTTATGCTTCACTTGAAAATAACTGGGAAGACGCCCCATGGGATGACATCTCCGTCCAGCTGGCAAGCCCAGGAAAGACAAGCTTTAATTGTGACTTTGTTGTCTTCAGGCTTTGCTATGTGTAACCCTTTACTGGTTCTCAACGTATTGATGGTGATACCTTCAAATGCATTTTCAGTCTTGTTGCAGCTTCATCAAGCATATGTATGTATGTGTGTATATATATTAAAACCAAACTCATGCATGATGCATTTTTGCTAAGTGGTTACGTGAATAAACCTTTTATCCCAATGTCTTATCATATTTCACTCTTTTCTGCCTCAATTTCTCTCCCCAGTGGGAGAAATTGTACAAAGTCCCTGCAGGTCTGTCACTCAGGGGCATCGCTTGGCAGCCAGCGCTGCTCTCCTGTGCTGGTCAGGAGCAGGGCACTCAGGACAGCTTCCTCCTTCCTCCACCACTCCCAAACAGCTACTGCATGTGTTGAAGAGCAACAGCACAGAGATGTAGCAAACTGCCACCTTAACGAAGCTTTGTAAGGAGCCTGACCACCCAGCCCATTGCCCTCTGTGGCTCTGATGTTGTGACAGCTCTGCAGACACACAAAAAATTGGTGCAAAGCCTTTTCCCTTTTTATGGCTGTAGATGTAGGATCAATATGCCACAAGGACAAGTGACAGTCTTTGACTGCAATGCTTGAGTTTTGGGTTGCCTGTTCTGATGTTTGGAAGAGTACTCACGATCCTCTCAGCTATCACAGAATCATAAAATGCTCTGGGTGGGAAGGGACCTTCAAAGGCCATCTAGTCCAACTCCCCCAGTGAGCAGGGACATCTGCAACTAGAGCAGGTTGCTAAAGGGGCTGGTGATTTCAGCAGTGGGAGTTGTCTGCTGGGCCTTTCCTTCTCCCACCTTGTCAAGGCACCAAGAGTCTGCATGATCTAACTGCTGCAGAAATGGTGGAAGACAGCCACCGAAGATTTGGAAGAAGCAGAGGAGCCATGGACTCGGCAGGTTGGTCCAGGATTTTACTGGGACACAGATACCCTCTTGCAGGGACTCACCTGTGACACAGGGTTGGGAGCTGTGGAGGGTCCAGGAGGAGGCCACTGGCCATTGCTCTTAACAAGATACCATCCTGCTTAGCAAAGCAGCTGGCCAATGCTGCCTTCTGTGTGTAAGGAGACCGAGGTGACACAGCTAAAACGAGAGCATCTGTCACTATATACCAGGGGTAGGACTCAACTGGCCACATGCAGGTTTTTGCAGGGGTGAAGCTGTTGGGATGAACTTTTCACTTTCTCCTTCCATAGCAGATGGAGAACAAGTCACATCCTCCTCATTGTGATGTCTAAAACAAGCCTGGAAAATCCCACTTGAAAAACACCTGCTTCTCTGCCATGGTCCATAAAGAGAACACTGTCATCTAATGTTAAGTGCAGATGAATCCATCCCTCCTGAAACAAGAAAACTGTTAATTCCACAGCTCACTTCTAAGGTAACATTATTTCTGTGTACTGTGGTTACAAGAAGGACACTGAAAGTTGGTCAGCTCCTATAATATTCCAGAATCATGCAAATCAACACTGAACCAGCCCATTCCGGAGGCCAGTAATCTCAGTCTTAGCCCTGGGTAGTTGTATCCAAGCTGCTTATGCGGACTGGTCCTGCCCCATACACACCCAAGCTTTCCTTGAACACGTGTGTGCTCACCCTAAGGTCAGGTTGAGGTCACAACTTCATATCCTGATCCACATTCATCATCTCTGTTTAATACCTTCATAAGTGATCTGGATGAGATGTACCCTGACAAAGTTTGTTGATGACACCAAACTGAATGGAGAAGTGGACACTTTGGAAGGGAGAGTCACCTTGCAGAAAGACCTGGACAGACTGGAAGAATGCACTGGTAAAAACTTGATGAAGTTCAGCAAGGACAAATGTAAGAAAGGTCTTGCACCAAGGAAAACATAATCCAGGATTGCAGTGCAGGTCAGGATCTACCTGGCTGGAGAACAGTTCTGTCAAAAAGGACCTGGGGTTCCCAGTGGACAGCAAGCTCAATATGAGTTAACAAATAAAGCCAATGGGATACTGGGTTGCATCAACAATGGCATCACCAGGAGAGATAAGGAGTCATTATCTCACTTTACTCAGTGCTGACTGGGCCACACCTGGACTACTGGGTTCAATTTTGGTCTCTGCTGCACAAAAAAGATATGGACAAGCTGGAGAGGGTCCAGAGAGGGGGCACAAAGATGGTCGAAGGACTGAGTAGATGCCATATGAGGAAAGGCTGAGAGAATTGCGTTTGTTCATCCTGGACAAAAGGAGGCTCAGGGGAGACCTTATCACCATGTTCCAGTATTTAAAGGGTGGCTACAAAGAAGGTGGAGACTCTCTTTTGACAAGGAGTCACATGGAAAGATGAGGGATAATGGGTACAAGTTACTCCTGGGGAGATTCAAATTAGACACAAGAGAAAAAATTTTCACGACAAGGACAACTAGCAACTAGAATAATCTCTCCAGGGAAGTGATAGAGTTCCCAGCATTGGACACTTTTAAGGCTCATCTGGACAGGGTGCTAGGCCTTTTCGTCTAGACTGTGCTTTTCCCAAGAAAAAATGAACCAGATGATCATTGAGGTCTCTTCCAACCTGGTATTCTGTGATTCTAATTCTATAACCAAGTAGCTGTGACTGAGCAAAAATGCTTTGGAAAAGAGAGACCAGGACAGTGCTGGCACCTGTGAATCCAGTGAGGTGCTGGGAACATATATCTTCTGCAGTGAAGCTTCATATGCAAAGAGTCACTGGGGTTGGGGCACTGGGATGAGCAGATCTCCTGTTTTTCATGGTTTTGTGCCATAGAGTAGTGTCAGATCTCTGCAGAAACAGAGGGTCTGTGAGTGACAAGGAGTGACAGTAGTACCTTTGGGGGATGTGCAAAAGTACTAGCGGCACAAACCATGATTTTGCATGACCAGACATTCCACCAAGGGCTTGATGTAGGAGGCACTTCCTCACAGAAAAGGTTATTAAATACTGGAATGGGCTACCCAGGGAGGTGGTGGAGTCAACATCCCTGGAGGTGTTCAAAAAAAGACTAGATGCCACACTTAGTGGCAGGGTTTAGCTGGGTCTTCGTGGTAGGTCATAGGCTGGACTCAATGATCTGAGAGGTCTTTTCCAGCCTTAAACATTCTGTGATTCTGTGATCTGAAATGACCTCTAGCTGATGCATTATCCTTGCATCTGGCCATGGTATGGACAGTCCGACTCTACCAGCTCTGGTGTTATCATCAGTCTGGCATTTTCTATTCCATCCTCAGCAGCATCTCTACCTCCTGGGAAGAGCTGTGAGATGAACTCAAACACACACAAAGTGCTGGGCAGATGGAATTGGGGTAAGAAGCAGGGAGGACTTGTTCAGCGTGGATCCTAGGGGTGAGGTTTCAACCTGTGTTTCACTTTGATCTGGCTCTTAAAGATATTCCCCAGCAATAAATGCAAGGGCAGCTATTTGTGGCGTCAAGCTAAAGGTGTGATGATACATTATTCCTCATGATGCTGGCTCCAGACACTGGATCACCTCCAAAGCTGAATTTTAAAAAGCAAGGGTTGAATGTGCACCTCAGTCCTTGAGCAAAACAACTTGTGCCATCCTAGCTTGTGAAAGAGACACTCACCTACCATGGATTGTGCAAAACTTCTTAGGACATAAACTGTAAATTGCTGGTTTGGTTCTACTTGGCAACTTCCTCAGGTCTCCATCCAGGGGAATCCATGCAAGGTGGCCGTTGGCCCAGTTTCCTGCCCTTCACAAGGCTGTGGTTTCATTGGTGGCAAAGTCATTTGCAGAAACATCTACTTTGAAGGGAGGCCAGATGCTCTGCAATAGATGGCAGACTTGGGGCTTCGAGTCAGTTCTTTGCATGTAGGCACTTGGTTGTTTCCCTTAAACAGACAACCATTACTGCTTCTACCTTTGCGGAACACCCACGAGTGCTGCCCTTCCCACAGGCCATGGGAGAGCTGAGGTCAGCTCCCACTGTGTTTTGGAGATACATGTTTTCCCCCTACCCCCAAAGATGGACCCTAAGAGCGGCCTGGTCATTTTTGCTACTCAAGTCCCTCTGCTTGTGGCAAAGGGAGGTTACATCCAGGCTGATGTTTCAAAAAGGTCCATGGCCTCTGCTAAGCCCCAGGGTTATTCTGGCACAGTGCTCATTGGCCTGGGGTAAGTCCTTGGCAAAAGCTGGGCAGGACTCAGGAGACAGTGTGAGCACAGGACAGGTGGGAATAAGCTGAGGTTGCCCTGCTTTGGAGGCTGAGTTTGGCTCTACATGCATGAGCTCTATCCTAGCAGTTAATCTCAGGGCAGAAGACTACTGGCCGAAGCCACCAAGTGCTAGTCTGAAGGCTGATTTATCTACACAAGGATGCTCCCAACCATGCAAGAACAGCTGCAGAGACAGGAGCTCACTGAGAAACCTGCACCTTCTGATTTATCCATCAGACTCATAGAATCGCAGTATGGTTTGTGTTGGGAGAGACCTTTAAAGGTCATCTAGTCCAACCTCCCAGCACTGAGCAGGGACATCTGCAACTAGAGCAGGCTGCGCAGAGCCCCATCCTACCTCATCTCGAATGTTTCCAGGAATGGGGCATCTGCCACCTCCCTTGACAACCTGTATCAGTGTCTTACTACCCTCATTGCAAAGAATTTCTTCCCTCTCTCTAGTCTGACAGGCCCCTTGAAGCACTGAAAGGCCCCAAGAAGGTCTCTGCAGAGCCTTCTCTTGTCCAGGCTGAACAAGCCCAACTCTCCCAGCCTGGCCTCCCAGTAGAGGGGTTCCAGCCCTCGCAGCATTGCTGGGGCCTCCTCTGGCCCCGCTCCAACAGGTCCCTGTCTCTGCTGTGCTGAGGACTCCAGAGCTGGACCCAGCCCTGCAGGGGGGTCTCCCCAGAGCAGAGCGGAGCAGAGGGGCAGGATCCCCTCCCTCCCCCTGCTGCCCACGCTGCTGGGGATGCAGCCCAGGGGGCCAGTGGCTTCTGGGCTGCGAACGCACGAGACCAGCTCATCTCCAGCTTTTCAACCCAAGCACCCCCAAGTCCTTCTGCACACGGCTCTCTTACACCCCAGCCTGGATTAATACCAGTGGTTGCCCTGACCCATGTGCAGGACCTTGCACTTGGCCTTGTTGAACCTCATGTGGTTCATATGTACCCACCTCTCAAGCTTGTCCAGGCCCCTCTGGATGACATCCTGTCTCTCAGACATGTCAAGCACATTACTCAGCTTGGTGTAATCTGCAAACTTGCTGTGGGTGCACTTGGTCCCACTATCTATGTCATTGATTAAGATGTTAAAAATCACCGGTCCCAGTACAGACTCCTGAGGGACACCACTTGTCATATCTCCATCTGGACATCAAGTTGCTGACCATTACCTTCTGGACGTGACCATTCAACCAATTTCTTATCCACCAAACAATCCACCCATCAAACCCATACCTCTCCAATTCAGAGAGAAGGATGTTTGGGGGAACCATGTCAATGGCCTTACAATGTACCAGATAGATGACATCCATAACTTTTCCCTTGTCCACTGATGTAGTTGCTGTATCATAGAAGGCCACTAAGTTGGTCAGGGTTCAGAGCAGGACAAGAGAAACCTCTTGCAAAAGCAGTGATTGAAGTAGCAGAGGTATTGACCTTTCATACATGTTGTTCTGACTATCTCAAGTCATGTTGTACTCCTAGCTGATCTCCTGATTTGCTACTGCAGCTGATATGAATTTTGCAGAATTACATCAAGTTTTTATTGGACAAAATAACCAAAGCTAAATCCAGGATTCAAGTTTTAAAATGAGGTCACTTGCCTCCTTTTGTTCTGTTCACTGTGTCCTTCTTAGTTCCTGTAATGAAACAGGACAGTATTCCAGGTCTGAACATTCTGGGCCAGAAGGTGGGAACCCAAAGCTTTCAGAGCAGAGGTGCTATGAAGCATCACAGTGGAGAAGACTCCTTGCAGAAACAGTGACTGACCTCAACTTTGGTTGCAGCAGAGGATTCCTAGCAGACATGGGTGGAGAACATGCCAGCGTCCATTCAATCAGCAACCCAAGAGAGGAAAATATTTTGGTAAACTAAGCATTCCTGGTAGGTTTAACCTGATTTGAGAATTTGTGTTCAAATTTCTAAAGGGAAATAACAATTCTAGAGAAATGAATGACACCACCACACACAGCAGACATGCGACCTCCTTGGCTCTTGTATTTATTGAAAGAAGGATGACAAATCTTTGATGACCAGTCCAATGACTCCCTGAGTCCCACGATGCAGAAAGTGACCATCTGCAGATCCCAGAGATACTCTGCAAGTAGCCATGCTACAACCTACACAAAGGAGAGAATATTTCAGGGTTTTCAGGGTTCTACAAAGGACTTAATTTAAAATTTGGAAACTTATCTTTGCCCTGGTTAAATCCTAAACTTACCATTTACAGCAAGAATGCTCTGGACCACAAATCCCCAGATAAGCATTGCCACGAGGGCACTTCCCAGGGAAGCAGAAAGTCCCACGATATCCACATCGCATAAAAGGCCTTGGAAGTTTTGTAAAGCCTGAAAAAAAAATAAATGCAAGAGGCAGTTGTTTCTCTCAGAGTTTTGTATTTTGCTAAATTCCTGTGAAGTGACACCATGTCACATTGGTGTCCAAAGTCATAACAGTCTTAACCGTGTTCAACACTAGATGTGTTCAAGACCAGGTTGGACTGGGCTTCAGGCAACCCACTCTAGTGGGAGATGTCCCTTCCCATGGCAGGGGTGGTTGGAACTAGATGATCTTTAAGGTTCCTTCCAACCCAAACCATTCCAGAATTCTATGATTCTACGATGCCATGATTGATTCCAATGCAACACTCTGAGGAGTTGGTCTATGGGCAGAAAAATCTAGCAAATATTCTAATCCCTTCCTCAGATGTAAAAACTGTGTCTCTAAGCCCAAGACTCCTTTACAAACTTAGATTTCAGGAATGAACACCAGAGACATGATGGAAAACAGTATGTGGATGGTTACCAGCTCTTAAAGTCTTGTATGTCACAATAAAGGAGACATACACCAGCTCAGCTGGGAGGTTGCCTCTTCTAGGAGCAGGAAGATGGGGATTTTTGTGTATCTGAATTTCCTCCCTATAAATTTCACTCCTGTCTCAAAACAGGTCCTGGTGTCTGGCAGTCCGTATAGATCATAGAATCGTAGAATGTTTGGGGCTGGAAAGGACCTTTAAAGGTCATCTTGTCCAACCCCCTGCTCTGAGCAGGGACATCTGCAACTAGAGCAGGTTGCTCAGAGCCCCGGCCAACCTCACTTGGAATGTTTCCAGGGATAGGGCTTTGACCACCTCTCTAGGACAGTGTTTCACCACCTTCGTTATATAAAATTTCTTACTTCTCTCTAGTCTAAGTCTCCCTCTTTTAGTTCAAATCCATCACCCCTTGTCCTGTTGCAACAGGCCCTGCTAAAACCTCTGTCCCCTTTGCTCTTAAAGGTCCCTTATCTACACAGCTAAACTTTCTTCCCCATTAAAATTGTATATCCATGTTTAAACTACCTTTTGGGAATGGCCAGCAGCATATGCTATCCATGCAAGTGCTAGTTGCCAGGGGCCAAAATTACCCTAGGGAGCAGGCTGCCAATTAGGCAGCATGTTGTCCTGCCTGTTTGGTTGATTAATAGAGATGTAGCCTGGCAGGCTGATGTGTTCTGAATGCACCTGACTGATTGCACATGAACCAACTAATTCTAGTTTCACAGCTCATCCGTGCAGCCACACTAATCCCAGCACATCCAGAAAGTGTGGAGCTTGTTCAAGCAAACAGACTGTGAATATGACACATGTAACATAGATCCAGTGCATCCCTGGTGTGTTGGATTCACAGCACATGAGTGATGCAATGCATGCACACACAGCAGTGCCCAGAATACCCCAGGCAGAAATAAAGGAATTCTGAGAAGGCTGAAAAAAACCACTTTGGGTCCCAATTTATCTGTCTGTGGGATATGGCAGAGATCATTGTGAGCAGCACCCCCTTGCCCAGGGGGATGGTGGAGTCTCCTTCTCTGGAGATTTTTAAACCCACCTGGATGAGTTCCTGTGCGACTTGATCCAGGGAATCCTGCTCTGGTGGGGGAATTGGACTAGATGATCTTTCAAGGTCCCTTCCAATCCCTAACATTCTGTGATTCTATGATTCTGTAATTCAGTCTCAGCTCTCAGTAACACCTTCTTCCAGACAAGTATCTTGCTCTAGTATATCCAGAAGATAAGTCCTACTGAAAACAGCCCAAAAGTCCACTGTAAGCTCCTGTGTGTTAAACGAGGATATAAAAGAGACCAAAGGAACACCTTGCTCAGTGTCCTGACTATGAGAACTGCCATAAACAGAGGCCCAGGTATGAATGAGATCAGGCAAGTACATCACAGAATATCAGCATGGCAGGGATTGGAAGGGGCCTCTGGAGATCATCTAGTCCAACATCCCTGCTCCACCAGGGTCACCCAGAGCAGGTTGCCCAGGATCATGTCCAGGTGGGTTTGGAAACTCTCCAGAAAAGGAGACCCCAGAATCTCTCTGGGCAGCCTGGTCCATGCTCCACCACCCTCACAGCAAAGTTTTCCTTCATATTCCAGTGGAACCGCCTGGGTTCCAGTTTGTCCCTGTTGCCCCTTGTCCTGTCACTGAGCACCACTAAAAATGACACTTCTCCCATGTTCCTGGTCCTCTGCAATTCATCACAGTCATTCTACCACCCTGATACTCCTGGAGGGAGCTTCCTATCCTGCTCCCACAGAAATCAACTGCAAACAGCCCCTAGCACACTTGTTTGTGCACACAGTGCCCTGTACTATAATAGTACTATTTTCAGGGATGATGTTTTAACACAATCCCTTGTTCTGGGTAATGAGGCGGGTTTGGGTTCCACACTCCTGTGCATCCCCCCAGCAGCTGCAGCCTTACACTACCATTTATGGTTGCACAGGTTTCTTCACCAAGCAGAAGTTACCAGTAGCATCGCAGTCTTAACCGATTATCTTCTGCCTCCCCCAAGTACAACATCCTGAAGCAAAGGATATTTGGAGAGCGTGGACCAGATTCCTTTTTGGTTTTCCTACAACTATTTGATTATGAGTGGTTTGTTGTACGGTGACCAGAAGACAAAGTGTTTAAGAGTCTGAAAGTGTTAATGGGGAAAACGCTGGTGCTGAATGGTAATTTTGGGGTTGCCTCTAGTGCTTTCAACTCAGATTGGATTATCAGAGGAGCGCCAAAGGCACTGAATTCATGGTTGGAGTGTTTGCCTACTAATTTCACTTGTCATCTGTAATCTGCCAACAAGTTCTGATGTGAAGTGTGAAGATTCTTTGCAGAAGGCAGCTTGGTCACATCCTTTATAAGACACCAGTATCTCCTTCTATATAACCCCACATCATCATTTACACCTTACCTGCACTTCCATGAAATAGCACCAAGAGGAGAGCAAAGAGAAAGGAAAGGATTTTCATGGCACAGAGTGGACTAGGATCTCCTGTCACTGCAGAGAAAGGAGATCAAGACATTAGAACAACAATTGTCCCTCCATGATCATAGTGGCCTAAGAACTGGCATACAGAATTGTTCTTCAAGACCAAGCATTATCTAGAAGAGGCATTACACACTTTCTTTATAATAATGTCAACTTTTCTAAGAGTTCCCTGGAGCATACATAGGTTCATGTCACACTTTCCATACAGAAAAATACCATTTTAAAGCCCTTTAAATTAATGCATTAATTAGCCAGATATGTATATTAGGTTGCTTGAGACTTTGCAATGCATTGCAATGAGTTTGCTTTGCCTTACGGAAGTTAAAGCTGTTACTTCAGAAAGAAAAATAAGATAATTCATTTTGCTATATTTACACAAAACCACCTGGTGTGTGTTCTCAAACACTTCTAAATAAAAAAAAAAAAGGCAGGAAAAATTCCTTCGCAGTTAAGTTAAAATGCAGCTTCACCCTGTTCTTGCTTAGAGGATATTCCTTTTACTTTATCTCAAGAACTACACGAGTTGCAGGATAAATTTCTGAGTGTTTGCATCTCCTCTCAGCCCTCTTCCCACAGCCAGCAAAACTTCTCCCTTATCAATATTTGAAATTTCTAGAATCGGCTCTTGATAGACTGGAGTCACTGCACAGTTAAGGCTACAACAGAGAAATGCAGTGACACATGAAAGAAATAAAGTCTCCAGACCGTTTAAGAAAGACAGAACTTTTTAAGAGAGGCTGAATAATGAGAAGATTTTGGTCATTACCAGGCAAGAGGAAGCTCTAGGTTGGAACAGTCCTTGGATCGGTGTCGGCCACCCAGATGTATTAAGATGAAGGAGCAAAGCTTGGTTTTATGCTCTTTCTAGCCAAGAATGCTTGATCTTCACAGCCTTCTGGTGGCCAACTGGACAATACCCACGGCTTTGGGGAGCATAAGGGAGGTCCGATGAATCCTGTCCGTTACCATGCTATGAGGAACCAAGGTACCGCTTTCAAAATATTGCAGGATTGCCTCAGGAAATGTGCTGAGCTGCATGCAAACCACCTTGGGCCACCTCTGTTTGTGCAACGACTGTGGCCACAGTAGCTCACTCAAGGTTTCTGTGCCATTTATCATCTGTATTGGCTGAGGCTTGGTGACAGTTACTCTCCAGCACGGCAAGAAGAGCTATACGCTCTGCTGTGCTCCAGGATGGTCATTCTGTACATCTCATTTGGAAGCTGATGGTCTGTGCTACGATCCCTCAGGGATGTGGTACATGGTGGGATCTAGTCAATTGTATGAGGTTCAACTAGGCCAAATGCCATGTCCTGCACTTGGGTCACAACAAGCCCCTGCAAGACTCCAGGCTTAGGGAAGGGTGTCTGGAAACTACCCAGCAGAAAAGGACCTGGGGGTGTTGGTTGACAGCCAGCAGAAGATGAGCCAGTGTGTGCCCAGGTGGACAAGAAGGCCACCAGCATCCTGGCTTAGCTCTAGGGAGCTAAGCTGCCCCAGGTTTATCTCCATACCAAAAATTAGAGTCTGGCTATGTTTATACTGTTAAACTCAGCTTCAGCATGGACTGGCTTCACCTGAATTGCCTGCTGGGGATAGTCCATTGTCTCTGCCAGCTTTAAGACTGCATCTGGAAATTGTAGGGATAGCTCAAGAGCCAAGCTTGTGCCTGGGGCAGCTCTTAAAATCGCGCAGTAGAAAGCTTTGCGCTTCACTGCCCAGGCCCTGCCCTGTTTGATTCACTGGCATTGCTGTAGTGAGGTTATTTTAGAGCCTAGGGCTAAATTGTGAAAAGGTGTTGGGCTGAAGCTGCCCTTTGCTCTTGCAACTTGAAAACAAAGAAGTAGATTTTAATTTGATGTCAAGGAGTCATTTAAGGGATGCGCCATGATTCCTAGCTCTAGGTATTAATCTTACCTTCCGCAGCAATGCACTTCAGGTTTTGATAAGGATAGTCATGTGTATCTGAGTGTTACTAATGAACTAGTTGGTTATTTCATCTATCAACTAAATCTCAGCAGGAATTTCTCCTTAAATGTCCACAGCCCTCTAGTGTGGAGGCACTGCCTGCATCTATTTTGATAGAAACATTTAGGTTAGAAGAGATCTTTAAGGTCATCGAGTCCAGCCATTAACCCAGGACTGCCAGGTCACGGCTAAACCCTCAGCACCACATCTACATGACTTTTAAATATCTCCAGGGATGGGGATTCCACCACCTCCCTGGGCAGTCTGTTCCAGGGCTCAACTACCCTTTCAGGGAAGAAGTTTTTCCTAATGTCCAACCTAGTTTCAGAGGTTTCATATTGATTTATAGAATCATAGAATCATTTAGGTTGGAAAAGACCTTTAAGATCATTGAGTCCAACCGTTAAATTCCTTATAAATGTGAAAAATGTCACCATAAAAAGAAAAATAACCATCAGCTGGAATTAGGTTGAGAAGAGCTGCATTAAATGGGAAGTTAGTGCATCTTTGGAAATTGAGAAAGAGGATTAACGAGCCATCATTAGTACGAATCCATTTCTGCTGCTAGAAGGGAAAATTTGGACAGTTCTCTCTATCTTGGTTAAGAATATGGAAAAGATCTGAAGAAAGAAACGGTAGGAAGAAAAGTAGAAAAAAAACCCCAGAAATCTAATAGTTTTAAGTAGAAAAGAAAAAAGTGGGGGGTTGTTTTGCTTTGTTTTGTTTCATTTTTTAACTTTTGCAACAAAATGTTTTCAGTACTAATTACCTGCACCATATGTAAAACATTTTAAGCCACATCTATTTGTGGAAATCATTACTCAAACACCCCAATGACATGATGTGTTAAATCTTTTGTTTCATTTTCCCTCCTGCTGGGTTTCCAGAGACCTCCCTGGTCATCTTGAACAAGAAATTGATGCTGTCAATGAAGTTATCAGACACAGACAGGAGATTGTATTTAAGCTTCTGCAGCTTCTGCTGTTGTTCGTCTACCTCCTCAAGGAGATACTGGAACATGAATTGGTATCTTCCATATTTCAGGGACTAGGCATAAAGACTGTCATGTGCTCGGATGCTCCCAATATCAGATGTCTGAAAAGGACCTGTGAGGCTCTGCCAGCTTTCCTTGGTTAATTTGAAGGTTTAGACAATGCTGCTTTTCATGTGTACTTGAGCAAGGTGATGCACCAGGCTGAGGCACAGAGGGACAAAAGATAGAAAAGCCAACTTTTAGTTGTCTCCTTGGACCCCCAAGTGTGTGCCTGACACGGTAGTGCAAATGCACCTTCTGTGTTCTGCAGTGCCTATAGACAGAGCTTGGCCACCATTTCAGAGGCAGATACATAGGTTGTGCAATCCTTCCCTAGAGCAGATGGTAAGTCCATCCCTGCTGTCTTACAGCACAGCCTCCTGGACCTCTGTGATATTGCCAGCGTCGAGGAGAAAGCAACCTCTCCCTCAACAAATCTGTGGCAGATTTTCCAGTGTGCATCTCAGGTAGAAAAGAAGGGAAAGCCTCCTTCTGCCTCAAGTTTCTGGTGCCCAGCAGGGTTAGACTCTGTGACCCTTTGATCATCAAGAAGAGGATGAGTAGAAGACCAGCACCATTACCATTCGATGGATCTTTCCATGCTCAGCCATGGATGGATTCTGAACTTCACCATGTCAGAAGTTGGTGTAATGATTTCAGCAGAGTTTCTCCTGGTTTACACCTCTCAGCATAGTGAGGAGCAGCATGTGATCTCAAACTATAGAAGACATTGTTCTGGTTACATTTGCCATTTTAGCTTGGGTATATTTGCTCCTGATTTCTCTCCAAAGGCAGAGTTTTTTATAGACCTCAAGGCAAGAAGCCTGCAGGCAGCATGAAAGCTGTTAAAAAGGCTGTGCTAGAAATGTCAGCAAAATATTTGCTTGACTTGGAAAGAAAACAAAGAGATCTAAGAAAAATCCCTGCAGGGTATGAAGGGCAAGTCAAAGGAGGCTCTCAAAGGAAGAGCTCAGTGGTGAACAAACAGTTGACAGAGGGGAACAGCAACTCCCATAAAATGTGGCAGGTCAGACTGAAGTAAGAAAGAGAGCTGAAAAGGACAGTGAAGATCCCTTTGCAACAGACACCCAAACTGGTAGTAGATGTGTCTGCAAATGCATGGAAAGCTGGAAGACATCGCAGGAGTTCTTGAAGAGAAGGGAGTAGGACACTAATGGGTGGGATGCTGTAGCTCAGCACACTCCTCTGTCCATGGAAAGATAGTAAAGACTGAAATAAAAATAAAATTGCTGAGCATGGGCTGTGAATTTCTGGATATTGCTGGCACAGGAGGCTGTGGCAATGCCAGCAGGCCCAAAAAGGGTCAGACAAATTCATGGACAGCGGGTCCTTAAATGGGTATTGAAAGGATGGACAAGGCGTTCCTGAATCCAGTTCCAGAATCCAGCTCCTGAATCCGGTTCCCATTTGCAGCTGAGTCCAGTCTGGGACTTCCCCAGTGCCTGCTCCATAGCATCAGTGGTGACAGTGATGTAACTGCCATTAAGGGGGTTGGGTTTGATATTGATTTTGTACCTCTTCATATGTATTTCATTTTATTGTTACTATTTTCATTAAAGCTGTTTTACTTTCTTTTTCCAACCCGTAAATCTCTCTCTCTTATTCCCTTTCTCTCTCTGTTTGGGAAGGGACAGGGGTTAATAGACAGCATCTGTCATTTGTCTAGTGGCTGGCCGAGTCCTAACTCTGGACAAAGATTCACATGTTGAATGTATTTTGTCCCACAACACAGTTAAGCCTAATTGTACTGTGGTCACTTTTCCAGAGCAGCTCACACAAACAACTTTTGAATTAGGCCCTTTGCACCACACATGACCAAATCCAGAGAGGCAACTCTTCTTGTGGGTGCCAGGATGAATTGTTCTAAGAACCATTGTCCTGCTGCTACTAAAATTTGATCTCTGTATCTCCTAACATCATCCGTAATGACCTCTCACAACTGCTCTACTGCATCACCTCAAGCAGGGGAATGGTCTGCAGAAGATGTTACCTACTATCTGGGTCCATCAGGGAGGGACTATTGCTTAAACCTTTCTCTAAATTGTTGTGGTATATTTGTAGCCAGGGTGTGTAGCAAAACATGGGTTGAAACAAACGCACACAGGTGGCTCGACACGTGAGGGCCAGCTGGCTCCATGTGATACCATCTGTAGGCAAGCTCAGACTCTCTTTGACTTCACTGCCTTCTCTCCTATCTGCAGGGCCAGTGCCAACAGGGGCATTTATTTGTGTAGGTGGTTTTGATGCTTCTCACTGTTCCTGTCCACTGGATGAGAATCCAGCTCCCCAGTCTTGTTGGGCTTCACTGAGCCTCAAACTGTGAACCCCCTTGAAATGATGAAGGCATTTCCAGCTCAAGTATAGCCCCAATTTTTACATTATCCATGGAGTGAATCCTCTTGGGTTCTGTTAAGAAAAGATTTTTTCCATACCTGCCCCACAATAGCCATGAGATGGCTCTTCAGATTGGTGGTCAGCAGTTGTGCTCTACATCAAAGGATCGATTGCCCCCGGTTGTTAGTCACAAATAAGAATGATGTTGCTTGCTACTTTTTTATTTACAAAGGAGATAAATTATTTAGGACTTCCCCATTATACTTCCCCATTCCATACCTTAGTTTCTTCACCAGTGCAACATGAGTAGCAGCCCTTGCAGAGTCTGTAAAGCACTTGATTTCCTGATTGCAACGATTATACAACCACTGAGGAGTCTCACTTATTATTTCTGAAAGCCAGTCCTGTGCCAGAGTCGCTGCAAGTTTTTGGCATAGCATTTTGTTATTAATAATATTTATTCCTGAACTGAAAGGGTCAAAATTAATCCCAAGTGGAAGAACGTGGCTTAATTACAACAGCAGGCACCTTCTGTTTGCTTGGCTACCTCCTACGGGTGGTGCAAACCTCAGTTCACGAGTACAAAGGGCTTTCAAATCATGAGATAGAATGAGTGATTCAGGTTCAAATAACACCTTTGGACTTGGGAGACCATTATTATTAATGATTTTTCCATTTGGTGGTGGGAAAGTGCTATGCAATGACAACAGCTGCAGTGCAAATGCAGAACTGTATGTGCCTGGAGAAGCTGCTACACCAAAAGATGCAGTCGAAGGTCCACAACAATGATGGCAAGGGCTGGGAGGCGTCAGCTGTGAGGGGTAACTACTAAAACCATCATTCTCTCCCTCTGCTCCGCTCTGCTCTGGGGAGACCCCCCTGCAGGGCTGGGTCCAGCTCTGGAGGCCTCAGCACAGCAGAGACAGGGACCTGTTGGAGCAGGGCCAGAGGAGGCCCCAGCAATGCTGTGAGGGCTGGAACCCCTCTGCTGGGAGGCCAGGCTGGGAGAGTTGGGCTTGTTCAGACTGGAGAAGAGAAGGCTCCAGGGAGACCTTCTTGTGGCCTTTCAGTGCTTCAAGGGGCCTGTCAGAAAGATGGGGACAGACTTTTGAGCAGGGCCTGTTGGGACAGGGCAAGGGGTGATGGTTTTAAGCTAAAAGAGGAAGATTTAGACTAGAGAGAAGGAAGAAACTCTTTACAGTGAGAGTGGTGAGACCCTGGCCCAGGTTGCCCAGAGAGGTGGTTGATGCCCCATCCCTGGAAACCTTCCACGTGAGGTTGTACAGGTCTCTGAGCAACCTGCTCTAGTTGCAGATGTCCCTGCTCACTGCAGAGGCTTGGACTAGGTGATAATGACCTTTAAAGGTCCCTTCCCACCCAAACCATTCTATGATTCTATGCCCGATGAGATTTTTAAAGTAATCTTGGGCTGCACAAACGTGAGCTCCCCAACTGTGAAGTTAATCAAACTTCCTCTTGAGTTTAGCTCAGGTAGGAGGTAATGCAGAAAACCTTTTTCAGGTTTTAGAGGTGCCTGCTGATGAGATGTGGCTGGATATAAGATCCACAGGACCTAGGCCCTACACCTCAGAAACCAGAGGGTTGAAAGCGCTTCTCACCAATGAACTATTTAAAGTGCTTTGTGTTATTACTCATGCTTTAGTAGATACTTATGCAACTCAAAGTTTGTGAACCACAGCCTCTTGGGACACAGCAAATATGTGTTAGAGGAGAAAAAAAAGAGTACAGATCACTTTAATATTGAAAGGCTGAGGTATTTTGCAGAGCATGTAAGAGAATCACAGCACACTCCTGAAGACTTCAATTTCCAGCTCTTGCTGCAGCACGATAGATGTCAAGTGAGAGTTCACCAGACGTCCCCTCTAGAATAAGGTCTGAATCAGCCAGATGTCCTTTGAGAAGCTGGACAGATGACCAAGCCAGGACAGCATCTTCTGAGGATACACGATGGGAAAGGTGGAAGATGAGATCTTCTCTTGAGACAATTTTTAACAGGATATGGGAAATAAATAGTCTTATGGAAGAGAAAAGAGGTTCTACAGGGAAGATGGGAAAATAAGTGTTATATTTCACATTTACCCATCTGTTCCAGAAAGAGAGCTATCCTGTATGGAGAAGGTGGGCAAGGTAACAGACATTAACCAAGGTATTTCTAAATATTACATGGGCAGGAGCAACTCAGTGTCCCAGGGGAGAGAGAAGGTCTGGCCAAAGGAGCTGGGACCTTACCATGCGGGTCCTGGCTGGTGAGGATGAAGGCAGAGAGACAAATCACAAGCTGGGACAAGGTGGGAGAGACATGGGGAGAGAAAGTGCTGTCCCTGCCCCATAACCTTTGATATGTGGTGGGTAGAAAGGGCAATGCAGAAGTGCAGAGCTGGAGGAAGGTCCCAGGGGGCTGCACTGTCAGATCTGAGCCTTGCCTAGCACCATCCTTCCAAGCCTCACCCCTCCATGGGCTCAGGCAAGATGAAGCAGCAGGGCCGTAATGGGTAGCCCTTTCCCAACCAAACTTCTTCAGTGTCTGGAAATCAGCCTTGTGACACCAGGGTGGTAATCAAGGCCACCAGAGCTCCATGGGTGGTTACCACAGGAGAGCATATGAGATGTGCGAGGTCTATTGTGGTACCTCAGCATCACATGGGACACAACACACTCTCCACCAACAGAATAAGGAAATCTGCCTGCTTCCCACCACAAACCACCCTTGGAAGGGAGAGGAGCTGCCCTGGTTCAGGCTACCAATTCAACCCTGCCTTGGTAGCAGTGGAGGGACAGGCTCCAGTGGATAAGGAGGTGCCACACAGTGATTTCCCAGGTGTAGATACACAGGTGAAGAGCAGACACATGGCCACATGCAAAACTTCCTCCAGCTCTGAGGAAAGACAGCACCAACACCACCACACATCCACATAAAGGACAAAACCAGGCTACTGCTGCCACTGATGTTACCGATGTTGCCAGCCCTTTCCTGGACTGTGGAGGGTCACCATAAGCGCCTGCAGCACTTGGCCAGTCCATTGTAGCAGGTACCGGAGGCTCTCTTAAACAAGGGACACAGCAGGAATGAACACTGGCCCTGAGTCTTCCGACATGTCACCGTGTCTGGCACTGTAATCAAGAAAAAGAGCTGGTGAGCGTCTTTGGATTTGCACACCTGAAGAAAGCCTGTCCCCTTGTTCACAACAGCTCAATCTGTAGAGAGCACAAGCAGCATCTCAAGGAGATAGTCCACCTGCTGTTGAGCTTTGCTGTGATGTCCAAAAGCATTCATAAGTTCTGCGAACTGTGATGCTCTCTCCCCTTAGCACTGGAAATGGCCAACTGGAGTTTAACTCCTCAGTGGTAGGCAGGTTCAACACCAAGTATCACGTCAGCTGTGCACATATCACAAGTTCATTCCTTGCTTACAGAATGTTTCCCAAACACAAAAACGCCTGTTGGTTGCATTTACACTTACCAGTAGCAGCCGGGGACACTGTGGGGAGAAGAAGAACAAGAAAGATGAGTATCTTCACGACTTTGGCTGACATTGTGGAGCTCCACCACAAAGCTGCTGAGACCAAGAGATGCTGCAAGAGGAAAGAATTAGCCTGTATTTATACGGCTTTGACGACTGTGATCTGTGGGGATTTTGCAATCGTATTTGGATACAAACAATATATTTAGAGGATGCACATCGTAACCTCTAATTACAAACTCTCATGTGGAGAGATACCACAACACATCCCCACCCTGAAAGGAATTATCCTCTTAATACCAACACCTGCTGGCTCCCATGGCCTGATCCAAAGCACCATCTCCTCCATGAATAGCACAGACAGGCAAATATTTCAGCAACCATTTAGCCAGAGCACTGACCACATCCACAAGGCCCACTTCACTTCAAGGTATTTTCACACTCATATCTCAATAAGCTGCATCTTTGCCTCCAGAAATCCAGATTCTGCACAGAAAGGAATATTTGTTCCCATTTTAGACCTGCAGAAAGATTGCCCAAAGCCACATAGAGACTGAATCCAGAATCAGCCCAACCAAGAGGTTAAACCTCAGCAGCACAGCCAACAGATCTCTACAAAGGCTTGTGCTCCCACTTCAGGAGAGGGTTAAAATATGAGAAGATGGAGCAGACAATGCAAAAAAAAATAATCCTTCATGTTGGAGAAACAGCTTTGCATGGAGGAGCTGGAGGATCTTCACTTGCTAAGATTGCTAAATAAAATATAGAGAGATGACTTCACCATTCTCTGGATGCAGCCTCATTGGTGACCTGAGGGATTTTTTAGCAAGAGAGAAGAAAATCCTGAAGGAAAAATGACAGCCAAACCAGTGCCTGAATGGCAGCCAGAGCAAGTGGGAGTTGGCACTGAAACTGAGGAGGGTGGGTGGCATTGTTTCGGGGTGGTAATGGCACATCTTGTGTGGCATGGGAATTTATTCCTGGCTTGGAATAAAGCCTTTGGGCAGGAGGATGGACTGGTTTTGTCATTAGTCACTTGGAGACTCAGAAAAGACAGCTGAGGCACCTCGGGGTGGCTCCTTCCCATGAATGACGACAATGAAGAGTGGGAGGAAAGAGATGATGATTACATCTCTTCTGGGGGTGACAAGAAGGATCATGCCACATTACACCTGCACAAGCCCTTGCAGATTCCTCACTGCTAGATTTACAAGTGAGGACGGTTCTTCAACAGCCAACCCTCAGCTTTGGAAGAGGCTCTGATGCCAGTTAGAGACTTAGCTGTGCTTTGCATGCGAATAGTTGGGATTTCTAGGAATGGGCCATTTGGCAGCTGCGGTGGTTGTTACACGATGAACTGTGGAGGACAAGGCTTGGAGACAACAAAGACTGATCTTCACTTGGCTCCAGAGCCATGTTTACACTCCTATCTTTAATAAAGTGCTTTGCTGGAGCTGGGCACAATATCTCATGATTGTCAGTTAATAAACAGGGACATGGTAGCAGGACAAGAGGAAAAGGACTTCCACCTGTGACTTATTTAACCCACTCCCCACCAAATCCAAACACTGGAGTTGAGGCTGCAAGGAGGTGAAGTTCTTATATGCTTGGTGAAAAACAGTGCTCAGAGAGCAGGCAGAGCCCCTTGTGGTGCTCCCTCGAGGAGGTACAATCAGGCAATGACATCTCTGAGCAGTTTGGTTTCCTGGCCAGCAGCACATCATAGAATTAACGAATGGTTTGGACTGGAAGGGACTTCTAAAGGTCATCTAGTCCAAGCCCCCTGCACTCAGCAGGGACATCTGCAACTAGAGTAGGTTGCTCAGAGACCCGGCCAACCTCACCTGGAATGTTACCAGGGATGAGACCTCTACATCAGCAGCCCTGAGCATACAGCTCATCAGCTCATCAGTCACACGCAAATATCAAAGAGGGGTGCTCTAGAACATGAGGCAGGTACAATGTACTGGGGGCCTGTAGAGAACCCCAGAAACTGAGCTTTTGTATCTCAAATAGTCCCTGCTCTGGGATTCAGCTGAGTGAGTGAGAAATGTTGCTCCTATTAAGCAGCAGAGTCTGAGCTTCAGTCACAAGGTTGCAAAGAAACTCGCTAAAATTAAAATAATAATAATAATAATAAATGCTGTAAAAAGCAGCAAAAGTCCCCAAACACACGTCCATCCCGAGAGCCCACCTGGTGTCCAGAGCTTTGGGAGCTTCCTGCAGGACTTTGCAAAAGAGATGGCAAAACTTTAGATGATATTTGGACCTAATTAAACCTCTTTGTGGCCTTTCCCAGAGCAGCTTGCCGAGCATTTATTTTCTACCATGTATTCCTCAGGGTACGGAGCCTGCAGGGCTGGAGATCGGTGTGGGAAAAGCAGACAGGACACGTCTCTGTACACATGAAGACACCTGGAGCCACCAACGGGTGGGATGTCGTTTCTCAGAGGTTTCATCTCTTGGCTGGGGGGAGGAAAAATCCAACGGAATTAATTTACGGCTCCGTGCTCACCATGCCCCGACTGCCACCTACTGCTCAGCCCTGCGCCAGCTGCGCCGCGCACACAGGGGCAGCACAACGGGCTTGGGCAAGTGCCCAAGAACTCCAGGACATCAGAGTGGGCTTGAACAAGTGCTCAAGAACTCCAAGACATCGAGGTGGGCTTGTCCAAGTGCCCAAGAACCCCAGGACATCAGAATGGGCTTGTGCAAGTGCTCAAGAACCCCAGGACATCAGAATGGGCTTGTGCCAGTGCTCAAGAACCCCAGGACATAGTGCTCAAGAACCCCAGGACATCGAGGTGGGCCTGTCCAAGTGCTCAAGAACTCCAAGACATGGAGGGGGACTTGTCCAAGTGCTCAAGAAGCCCAGGACATCGAGGGGGACTTGGGCAAGTGCTCAAGAAACCCAGGACATAGAGGTGGGCTTGTCCAAGTGCCCAAGAACCCCAGGACATCAGAATGGGCTTGGGTAAGTGCTCAAGAACCCCAGGACATAGGGGTGGGCTTGTACAAGTGCTCAAGAACCCCAGGACATCAGAATGGGCTTGGGCAAGTGCTCAAGAACCCCAAGATATCGAGGTGGGGTTGTCCAAGTGCCCAAGCCCACGGGGCACATCAGGACGCACTTCTGCAAGCGCAGAGCCCCGGGATGTCGGGCCGCGGCCGTGCCAAGCGCACAAGAAGCTGGGGGACATCAGGACGGACTTGTGCAAGCAGACGGTAAGCTCGGGGAACTCGGGACGGGCTTGTAGAAACGCACTGAAACCTCCGCGGGTCTCCGGGCTGTGCGGCCGCGTGACGTAAGCAGCGGTGACGTAACAGTGCCCGGCGCGAGAGCAGCGCGGAGGAGGCGGGGGAGTGGGGGAGG